>JASSUY010032712.1:0-31254 GCA_032466535.1 Forpus xanthops
ATGTTATACCTTAGTTACTAAACTGTTCTTATCTCAACCTGTGGGAGTTGCATTCTTTTGATTCTCCTCCCCATCTCTCGGGACTGGGGAAGAAAGAGGGGGAAGTGAGTGAGTGAGCAGAGCTGTTTTGGAGCCTCAAACCACGACAACTTCCAATATCCTGAGTCCTGGATTTGTCTGAAACAGGTGATTCAGCCAAAAAGAATGAGGTTCATTGCTGAATATGTTGATGTCTACCATACAAACTTTTTCCCCTGAGCAGGAAGCCTTAGGGGCTATATAATCAGTTGAGAGAGGTATATTTGAGGTGTGATTCATCCCACCTTAAAGATATCTAAAATAGGTCAGCAGAGTGGAACCATATAAGCATCCATTTCTTTCCAGTGAAATAATTTTCATGAGTTGTATTTCATTTGACTGATAACACCTATAGAATACCATTTTTTCCCATGAGGTTAGGGCATTTGGCATAAAATGTGCAAAGCTTTTATCATCCCATGATCATGAGCTCTAGCTTGGCCAGCATTTCTGCCCTTCACCAAGAAAATGCCTTAGTTAATTATTAGCTTACTTCCATCTGTTTTTCTCCCACTGTTTCCAATGACAGATCTGGTCGGAAAGGTTTCACTCCTTTGCCACTCTCCACTCTGTAAAGTTTCTCTAACACAGGAAAAAGATAAAAACTTTTAAACAAAAAACGTAAGGACATTCCATGTGGATAGTATCCTATGGTGTTAAAAGTCACTGTATAAATAGAAGCCTTAAAGACAGTTCCCTCCTTTTAATGTGAATTTCAACTTTGGAGCTTTTCTAAATATATGGCACAAGATCAAATCAGGCTGGCTTGAAGGTACTTGAAAGCAAAATGAATAGGAATGTACATGAGTATTTATTGGTCACGGTAGACATGGTTATGGCATCTTCCCAAATAAATGTTAGGCATTATTAGTATGCCTCTCAGCATGAAGTATAGCTATAGTAAAAAACAATGTAAAAACCCCATTGTGACTTGATAAGAAATGCAGACATACAACTCATCAGAGCAGTTCAAATCATCCAACAGATGCTCTGCTTCCTTGAATCTAGGCTGTTAATGTATATGTTTAAAAACATTGCATTTGTTAGCTCATTTGTACTTTTATTCATGAAATCTGTTCTATGAAAGCTATTGGGATTCTGAACACATCAGAATGCAGGCTGCATTTGCACAACTCAATGTAGGCACAGTGAGAGCTAGAGCAAAAATCTCTCTCTTTGTTCTTCTCCTCCAGACCTCAACAATTCCAGAGGGAGTTAGTTAAAAAAGAGAAGTAATTTTTTACCTCTGGGGGAGAGAAAGAGAAACTGAAAGAGATCTGTGAACAAGCATGAAACATGTTCAGTAATAATGTCTGATTATATTTGGGAGCCATTTTTACTGAAGGAAGCATATAATGATTTGAGGAAGGTTTGTAATTGTGATGGTATGTGCAAGTCTAGAATAACTAAGGATGCCTAAGCATGTCTAATATGTGTGATCAAGATTCAGTAGTTTTCAGTTTTGTGTGACAGAAATTACAGACTAGAAAATTAGCATGATGCTTGAGTCTCACAAATGCTGTGGAGTGGAGAGAGTGCTAAAAAGCCTTCTGTGGGATGAGATGAGACAACCTTTGTAAGTCTCATGGATGCAAGAGGAATGTGCTGAATTTCCATGTTGCACATACACCTAAGAGCAGAAGTAACAACAGCTATTAGCCATACTGCAATTAGCCAGTGGCAGAAAGTAGTGGAACAAGGAGGTAACTTGAATTGAGCATTGGTATGTGACAAGATTTCAGTCTTGAGCACTGAATGAAATGTTTCTGCAGAAGAGTGGGGCAACCAGTTGGCCTAACATCTGTCTTGCAGAGAAGTCAGTGAAGAGGACTATGACCTAGTTACTTCTATACGTTAGAAATCCAGTTCTGTATGCCCATCATGCTAGTGGACTTCTTTTCTCACATTAATAGCAGTATTATTGCATATTAAGTTGATGGATACATATTTCCAGGTCAAGAAAATTATCTCACTGAGTACCTGGAAGTTGAGTTTAATTTTCCTAAGTTGGTGTATAGAATCTAGGTACAGCATTTTTAAAACAACTCTTTTAAAATCTGAACACAGTCCTTGCTGATGTCAAAGAAGCCCTGGAGAACTGGCTATATCAGTTGTCCCGATATATCAGTTTCATGTCTTCTAACCTACGGAGATTAAATTCCTATAACCTAGTCATTGAAAGACTTTTTGCAGGACACTTAAAAAACAAATGAATCTAACATGCAACATGGACATTTCTTTGCCCATTACCATTGATTCTAATTTGGCATTCTTTTCTCTCTTTTTATCCTAGATACTTCTAAATTAATAATCATGCCAAGTTCGAGCTACTGTCTCCCAAAGTTAGATGATTGCACAAAAAAATTCAAAGGTGTTAGAATAAGTATGGCCCACCTTCTTGCTGTCTTATCTTGGCTAATAAATGAATCCAGACATTTAAATGAGGAGGCACTTCAGCAACATATAATTCCTTTCTGTTACCTTAAATTTGATGAACTGCTGAAACTAGGCTGAACACATTTACTTGAATTGCATAATCAAAAATTAAGAATAATACCAGAAGCTATTAGATCAGCAATATGTATCTTATATAATGCTTTTAAGGAAAAAGTTTTCAGGAGAAAACGATCTCCTCACCAAATGGAAAACTTAATATTTCAACTGAGGTTTACAAAGATTTTTTTTTAACTGAATCCAAACTTACCAAACAGGCTTTGGTCCCAGTAAGTTTATTGCTGTCTTACTAAGCATACTGATAACCTGTGACCATCTCCAGCAAAGAATCTAGACGTGCTGAAAATTCTTTCAGTTGGATGGATTAACCTAATGCTATTTGAAAGGAATGGCCTTTCTAAAATGACAAAATGCTGTGTTAGGAAACAGGTTAAAGTTGAAACAAGGAACCAGATTGTGACTGTGACAGCCAGAGTCAAACACAGAGCAGTGAGGATGACACCACATCTCAGAAGAGCCCAGAAACAGTGTCTAGACTAATTTAATAACCATTAACATAACACAGAAAGACTGTAACTGCTCAACAAATATAGAATGTAGTTTGTCATGAATTTACTTTGCAAGTCAAAATGAGCAAGGAAGAACACTGTTCTTTCCTTTCTCTGCCTATGATACTTGTAAAGTCCTTGCATTCACGACGATTGTGCCTACCTCTTCCCCAGAAAAAGGAATAGAAATTTTTATTTTCTCTGCATTATCTTAAGCATGGAGTCCTGAAGAGTTTGCTTGAAGGGGAAGGCATTACCAATCTCTCTTAGGTCTACATTTCTATTGAAGAGTTGGTGATGTGAAATACTGTGTTTCCCCAAATATGAACATGAAGTTGTAATAATGTAGGATGATGAATGTGCCTCAGAATTTATTCCTAAATATAATTCAGGAAAAGAGCTATTATGCTGTCCAGCTGCTGCTATAGATGTTTTAACAAATGTGAGGCGGATCTATCAGAATGACTCAGAGGTAAAGGCAATGTCTAAATTTGTTGTTGGTAACTGTCACCAGGAAAATCTCAAACCCACACATGCTTTTATGTCAGTTCTAGTATACCTAGTTCTGGATTCTGGGAACTGGGATTGACTAGGCTATTAACCACTCAAAAACATTGTCATAAAATTCACAAAATGGGGTTTAATGGATGCACTAGAGGAGGAGATGCTTTTTCTGACAGAAGTTAGATAACAGAAGTTAATTTTTTCACACTTGCATGAAGTCTGAATTGCCAGTTTTTAAACACCAGCTGTTCTTGCTGCTGACTTTTTGATGTTCTGTGTTGACATTGCTGATTTACAATGCCTGATATGAGTGAATTATTATATGTTGTGCACAACTTATAACAGAAAAACCTTTGTGGCCTTTAAATGTTAGAGTAAGCCTGAACAGCATTCACTAATGTTAATTTTTGCAACGCTGTAGCCAAGGTGAGAAAGGAGGAAAAAGGGCAAGAAAACTCATTGCAAACTTGATTTACAGGAAGAATAAGGACACTTGCCCCCACAGTGAGATCCTTCAAACAAGCTCTTCAATTATCACATAGTGAAAGAAGCAGCAGCTGAAGCAGCTATCGGACACAGTGCTTTTCACAAAACATTTAGAATGGTCCAGTTATAGCTACATCATCCCAGAAGGCTGCAATGAAAGAGAAATCTGTGAATTTACCTTTGCTGTCCCGACAGTGTCTGGTGTAGAAGGTCTCCCTGCGTAGAATAATTTCTTGGGCAATGATCCCATAGCTGTACACATCACCCTTCTGAGATACATCAGCATGACGGAGATGCTCAGGAGCTGTCCACAGGTCTGAAGATCCCGACGATAATGGGTGATAAGGTAAAGAGGGAAGTGAGAGAAGTAGTTGAAAAAGAGTGATCCTTCTCAAGCATCCATTTGCTACAGTGGTATTTACTTTTAGTCTTACCAGATGAATCCTAGAGCCCACTGGTACAGTTTATTTCCTATTTTAGCATTTTCTTGAGAAGCTGACATCAGTACAGGCTAGATATCCCTCTGATGTGGTAGTTTTCAGTTGTCTGGGATTTGTTGACCCTACTATTTTCCGCTGTAGATGCAGACCCTCACACCTTCAGAGAAGTTATGACTATTGGCAATAAACTTGCTTTTCTTAGCTACCTTTCATGTGCTACTTAGAAATAACTTATGCGTCTGTATAAGACAAAGGAATGCCAGTGCTATAAAAAAAAAAAAGCCAAGCCATAAATTATTGAGCTAGATGCATGGAGTTTGTTATACAAGATGTCAGATGAGATGACTATAATATTTCCCAGATGCCTTGATAACATGAATCTATTGAAATAACTCTCAAGAGCTTTTGAGCCTGACATAGTGTTTTCTCCCCATAACCACTTTCTTTCTACTGAAATAATTAATCTGTATTTCTAGTACAACAACCACCACTGTACCTCAAAACCTGAATGGTGCCATGATATGACAGTTTGTACATGCTGGTGATGTAACAGTGACCTGAACATAGTGACACTGAATTCAATGCTATGATATCAGGGTGCAACACCCGGCCACAATGATTCTGTAGATCTCTTGTGAAATATTGATTCTTCTTCAAGGAAAGAAATCTAGTAGCCCAAAAGTTTGAGGCTGCTTATGAACAATGAAAGAAGATAAATACATTACAATGTAATAATATAAATATGAAAATTGTAAAATAAAGACTGAATAGAGTACTTACATTCACTGCACTTAAGGTTATTACTGCATATCATTACAGATTTCTTTAAGAATGATCAGTCACTAGTATTAACATTTAAGTGAAATTACAGAACACTGTGGTAATGTGTACCTGATCGATCACAAGACCATGTGGTACTTAACCCTTTTTTTTCTTCACACCACTTCAGCATTACTGCTAAAGAGAGCTGTTTGCATGAAGCCCTTGAATGCTGAGATTGTTTCCTGCATTTCAGTCATATGTGATTTCTCTGTTTTCTAAACTATAAGTAGAAAATTAGTCTTTCCTTCTTTTCTCACATACACTGCCTAATTTATTTCTCTACCTGCTAATAATTCTCTCATCGTGTTATTTAAGACAAGACAGTGTTTTCAGATAGCATTTATATGATGGCTGCTACAAAAAAAAAAAAATCATATTGTATGTTTTTTACTCTATACAAGATGTAATTGGACCTTACAGTACTTCTAATATAAGAAAATTCCATTGGTTTGAAAACCATGAAAGAAAGTCTAATTGGGTTTCAGTTTTACCTTTTCTTGGAGGCAGAATTGAATTACAGCCAAAATCAGTGATCTTCACTACCATGCGATTGTCTACTACACAGTTTGTAGATTTGAGTCGACCATGGACTTCAGTTTTGCTTGAGTGCAGGTAAGACATCCCCTGAGGTTGATGAAAAAAGAGGAAGAAAGCAAGACTGTATGTGAGACACTGATCTATTAGCAGGCTCAACAAGAATGTGAAGTACTAGTGTATTATCTGTCCAAGTAATTAAATGACCTTCAATGACAATGGATATACATAAATCACAATTCTCCATCATGGAGTGAAACAAATATTATTTTACCTAAGATACTTTCCAAGATGACAGGATGATCATTAGAAGGATAATGTCATGCAAGACAATCCTTCCCCTTAATTAACAAAAGACTAACATGTCATCTTGGGTTATGATAAGATTAGAGCACAAATAAGCAATTAGGAAAAATTATTCCCTCCCACAGAAGTTTTTCAATAAATGTTTTTTTGGTAAATTTAGTATAGATTTGTTAGAATGTCACACCAAAAGAAAATTATTACAACTCCATGTTCATCCAGTGAAAACCATAGGTGTGAGAGGAATTGCACTTTATATCTGCATCATCTTTGAAGATTACCATATACCAGAGGTTTAATTTAGAAACACTGAAGCAGATCCTCTTCTGCAAAGCGGAGGGCTAGGGACAGGTCAATGCAGAGTGTTAGATGATGCACTAAGGCTGTATAAACCAGGAGATCAGATTAGACAACTTGTCATGGTTTAAGCCCAGCCGTAAATCTGCCACGATATTGTTAGCTCACCCCCATGCCTTCCTCCCCCTGCTCCCAGAGGGATGGGGAGGAGAATCAAAAGAATATAACTCCCACAGGTTAAGATAAGAACAGTCCAGTAACTAAGGCATAACATAAACCACTGCTGCTACCACCAATAATAATAAGGGAAATAACAATAGAAGGGAATACAACCGCTCACCACACGCCGATTGACACCCAGCCTGACCGAGCAGTGATACAGCCCTTCCAGGTCCCCGCTCCCAGTTTTTACATCCTGGGCATGACATGCTGTGGCATGGAATACCTCTGTGGCTAGTCTGGATCAAGTGTCCTGTCTCTGCTTCCTCCCAGCTTCCCCTCTTCCCCGGCAGAGCATAAGGCTCCGAAAGTCCTTGGTCATACTAAACATTACTAAGCAGTAGCTAAAAACATCAGTGTTATCAGCGCTGTTCCCAGGCCAAAAGTCAAAAACACAGCACTGCACCAGCTACTAAGAAGGAGGAAAAAAATGACTGCTGCTGCTGAACCCAGGACATCTATCAAAATCAGAAGCTTCTGATCTGACCGGTTATGGTTTTCCATATACTAGTCAATATTTATCAGCCATAAACTCTGAAGTGGGCACCACAAGGACTGGCCGATGCATTTTCAGCTATATTTCCTGAGATTCAGATTCTTGACTCACAACACACACAGGCATACAAAGGTGTGCAGTTTGCTCCTTTTCACTCATCACCTCTGGATTTATCTCATTTAGTCCAAGACATTCAATTAGGTTGCAATACATGGGAAGGGGCCAGCACTGAAGCATTGTAGGAAACTAACATTAGCAAGTGGGTGTAAACTGAAGGGAGTAGGTATGCTAATTTGCACCCTCTTGCTATTATTTATTTTATTTCATCTCTCTCTTCTTAACTACCTAAGTTCACACCTACTTAAAGCCTACTGCTGGAAGTTTTCCTTCCTATAGTCCTCTCTCCTTTAGCTCTGTGTACATAGCAGAATCAATATTCTGTGGAAGCCAAAACAGGTATGTCATATCTGTTTAGTTTCTTCTCTGAATGGTCTTTCACTTAGGCTCCTACATTTATAGCTCCTCCTCTTATATGATAGCAAGAGATCACTAAGATAACAGCAGTGGTTTGAGCACAGTAGATGTATGTCAGAGACACAAGCAGCCTGCAAGAGATGCAATCTTTGGAGAATGCTGTTGGACTGGTTATCCTGGACTTATCTAAACCATGCCAAAATTTAGAGAGTCTGTGTACATGCTATATCCAAGGAACACTTTTCTTGATTAAGCAGCTTTTATCATGCAGCCCAGATGACGCTGTCCAGGATGTTTTGCTGTTTTGCCCGCTTATGTCTAATTTCCTCCAGCTGCGCCTTCTTCCAGCTCCTGCTTTCATTAGCCAGGAAATACATTGATTGCTACAGCAGAATTCCCAATCATTTTCAGCATCAAATGGCAGGCAAAGCTGATTTTGATTTTCTTATACCAGTGCTTTCTTGTTAACAGTTTCTGGAGACAGAAGTCTTATAACTGTGCCTGATAAAATTTTCCTCTTTCTTCCCAACTATCCTGCACACCTGAAAGAGCTTATTAAGAATCAATATTATTAACAATGTGATTTTCAAAATCTATAATGGCTTTCAATGTGGTACTTCTAAATTGTTGAGACACTTTTCTAAGCTCTACTCTGAAGCTTTAGTTCTGAGAACCCTTTTTCAGACACAATGCAAAAAATATTACAATTCCTTGCACAATATCCTGCAGAACCCTTTATTTAATAGTGTCACAACAACAGCGTATGCACTAATAACTGCAAGACTCAATTTATGCAATTCGTCCTTAGCAGACCTTTCATCAGAGCTCTTTGGTCACATGTAGCTAAGTCGATGTAGCTACAGGTGGTGCCATCGGACCTAAAGAGAGCAAAGATAGCAAAAACCAAGGAGAAAAATGGAAACAGAGCAGATTTAGGGCTTTCCCTTTGTCTAACCCACTTACCAAGGAATAGAAACATCTGAAGGTGAACTGCAAAAGGTTAAAAATACCTTAGTTTTTTTGATATGCTTTAAAGAGGAAGAGAAACTCCACCACTGATATTTAAAATGAAACTTAATGCTAAACATCAACTGAACTTGAAAGTCATTAACAAGGCCAACAAACTGTGACAATTTGGATTAAGGGGGCTTTAATAAAGAACAAGATTTTCAGTATCTATTTAGAACAGACACAGTGGAGTCATTTGGTGTGGAGACCAAATGTGAACTGATGCATGCAGGGAAGTGACAGGACCATCCAACTGCAAACAGCAATAGGAAGAAGAGAGCATTTGATCACTAACAAAAAGGTAATTCTCTGTATTACCTGCAGAGGTATAATTAACTATTATATCTTTGAATTATAAATGATCCTTACCTACCAGCTAAATAGATACAAGTCTATAATGTAGAAGAGAATTTCCTTTAACAAGCATAAAATGGAAAGATCTGCTGAAAGCTAATGAAAAACAATCTTGGTTTCTGTATAAGATTAATTTCTTCCTCTTAAACTGCCTGAAATTGATAGCTCTAGTGAGAAACTGGAATTTTTCACTCTAGTGAGTGAGAAAATTAGGATGTAAAATGAACAGTTTAGAAAAAGTTGATCCTGTTTCTGGATACAAATCAGGATAATTCCATCATTTGAAAAACAACTGTTTTCCTTTTTATGCCTTCCCTGAGGCCAGAGAGCAGTGTGTTTTGCAGGTCTTGTGACTGCAAAAGCCCTACTAATCAGAGGCACTGATAAATAGGTTGTAACCCTCTGATCTTTGGGTCACATTTATTTGGGATATACTTTATTTGATTATTTATAAATATCCAAAGCCAGCTCTAGCCCTTTGTACCTCTGCTTTGAGAGCCACTGGCTCCTCCTGCCTTGTATACCTGTTCCCAGAGAGGGAAAAAGTGGAAAGGCATACAGCTCTAATGAGGAAAGGAGAAGACCTTGAGCGTTGCCTTTCTCCAAAGGATCAGTTTTGCAAGACAGGACAGGTTGATTAACATTGCACTGTCAGCAGCCCACTTACCTTGGCAATGTCATACATGACAGAGATTTTAAATTCCCAGTCCATGAACGTGCCATCAGGGTAAGAGATTTTATCATTTAAAACATCCTGTCAAGAGAAAAAAATAATAGTTCTAATCTACGTCAGGAAAAAAGCACAAGATGAGATATGAGTACCTAAATTGCACAGTCTTTCAACCAGTGGCTGAAAGAGACAGTCCTTCATTTTTTATAGGGAGTACAGCAGGAGATGACTCAAAACAGAGGATATTAAATATATTTTAGGATATTAAATATATTTTAAGATATTAAATATCTTTTAGGCTTACACACAGCTAGAAAAGTGGTGAAACCAGAAAAGATTGTTTTGTATCATTAAAGGTAAATTGTGAATTTTCTCTTAAAGCTAAGTCTTTAATAAAGTAAAATAACTGAGACAGAAATAGGCAAGATATGGAAGAGGAAGGCAGAAGAATTTCTGTGCTTTGTGCTCACAGTCCATTTCCTATCAATTTACTTACGGCCTTGTAAGTTCAAAGTAGACTGTTTCTTTAAGTGTCAGTTATTTACAGCTCTCCCAGCCACTATGGTTCCCATTGCTAAAAGTAAACCTCCATGAGTATGCCAGTTTACAAGAACTAGAGATAGAGTTGTTGTTTTGCTGCTTTACTGTGAGTTTGTTCCAGAGACCACTGCTATTGGTAAGAGTCTTTGTACGAGCTCAGATGTAGAAATAATGTGTGCCTGCATAAGAGCTAGTGCCACCATTACTTAATGATTAGCACTGAAATAATATTGGTCTTTCCATAATTTTTGCAAGTCACGAGTTTACCATTTCTTTTTATAAACAAAAATTAAGGGTTGCTGTCCCTTATGCACAGGATTTGCCAAATTCCAGACTCAAAACCTTTGTCCCTTATTATTATGTAATATATTCTTTTCTCTATTCTTTCACACCCTGGGGCCGCTGTGGGGTCCACAAGGGCATCATCAGAGACAGTGGCTACAGCTAGGACAATAAAGAAAAAGTAGTATCTTAAATGTTTGCATTAGGGGACACAATACAAATACTGGCTGTTGCTGTTGCTTGGGAAGAGCTCTGTCTGCACTATTTCTTGCTTGTACCTCATTTCATCCTTTGGCTGCTGAGAACCATCAAACTGATGGCAGCAGGAGCAGCACCTGAGGAAGGCTGGAAAGAACAGAGCAAAGGGGAGGAAACCTGGAGTCAAAAACCTGCCACCATTTGCTCAGTCCATGGCTGCTGCATGAGGGCAAGAGACACGGAGATGGAGGTTTTCTTCCTTACTGGAAATTTTATAATTTAGGGGTGGAAGGAGACCTGCAAAATCCTTTACCCGCAGAGAACCTCTTTCGCAGTATTCAATCACCCCAAAGATCATGGTGTCTATCTTCACTGTGCCATAGAACTTCGTCAGGTTGTAATAATCAATCTGTAGAAGCTGGAGGAAAAACAATGCATCTATTTTTAAAAGCAATCACTGTTAGTACAGAAACACAGGTCAATGATACTTGTGTGACATGGCTTTTTATCATAGTCCTGCTAAGATGTGTGAGTTTCATTTAAACTAGTGTATACTAAGGCACTGAGTGAAGTGCTTGAAGACATCTGTCATACCAGAGCCTTCTTGATTAGAGAGATAAGAGTGGCTGCTTTTGGATACTGCGAGTTAATTCCAGAGCCCACTATGGTCTCCATTATTGCCTCCCTACTCAAACCTCCCAGTTGACCACAATAGCCATTATGAGTGACAAAAATGTGAATCAGTCAGTAAATGAGCAAGCAATAAAAATTTTACGACGCTGCGTGATATTATTCACTTTGTCCATTTTTATAGACAACTGTGTTTTACCTTGAGGTGTTTTTAGAGCTTATTGAATCCAGAGTATAGCTGTGTTGTATAAAAAGGATAAACACTCAAAAAAGATGCAGTAATGCAGCCAAATTCATGTTTTATGTTAGAAGAGTCTGTATGCACAAGTTAGCAGAGTAACTGGTATTTAAAGAGCTGCATTGGCATTCAGTAATAAGATTTAACTAGAGCATTCCACTACTAATCAGCATGATATGAGCAAAAAGAGTGCAGTGACTTTCAGCATCAGCTGCAAAAATGTATTTAACAAGGCCGTATGACAGAACATGAATTACTTCATTCATCTTCAGCTTCACTGGCATGCAATTCAGACTCTGCACTGGTGATGAGATCACACACACAAAGAGAAAGTTCATCAAGCAATATCCTTTGAGGAACTTATTACCCATCCACCTCACAAACATGCACAAGCATATGGCTGTTGCAGTTGACAATGGAAAGCAATGACTTCATTTGTGGCTCCATCCCACCCTGCAGTGTCCACTTGCTACATGCAACAATTACCTTGTTCAGTTCTATTTTTTGCTTCTCTGAGAAATTACCATCACTGTTTTTGAGATCCTTTAAGATCACCACCTGAAGAAAAAATACCAGTGGGGAAAAAAACTCATAGTTTTAGTACAACAGCAATTCATCCTTCTTTTCTAGTAAATGTCCATACACAGAAATATTACAGAAACACCTGCCTACTGCTTTGCAGTTGGAGTTCTGGTTAATCAGCTAAAAAGTCACTGAGTTATATTTCCTTCAAAAGATTTACCAGGCAGATAGGAACTATTTAGATCTGTCAGTGATGCAGATTTTATCTTAATATGAAAATACTTCATTTAGGCTGATAGCTTCACTGAATGTACAAGAATTGCCATGTAAATAGCCTGTCCACCATTAATCTGTTAATCTCCTCAGTACCAAAATGTGTCAGATTTCTGGTCATACTGCTTCTGTGCTTGTGGACTAGGCTAGGGGTTCATGGAGTCTAGTATTTTTTCTCCCATCAGTAAGCAAGATGTAAAGCATCTGATAGGGAACAGGTGGCTTATTCCTTCCATGAGATCAAGCCATTTTGCAAGGTCAGGGGAGGTAGAATTTTCTCTGGAGGGGGCCAACCACCTCCCAGAAAGAGCTCTCCTAAACCAAGGAAGAGAGTGTGGACACTGCAGTCAGATTACCTTCTTGTCATATTTGCCTTGGCGCAGTCTCTGGGTGGTGTCACGTCTCTTATCATCATCGATCTGTGAATAAAGAAGAATAATTAACTTGCAATTATCACCTACTTCCCACTTGGCAGGTCTTGAGAGGTTAAGTAATGTCAGTGTGTGCCATACAGGGAAGCACAAGCCTTACTAGGGAGGGCCACTACATGGCACGAATGTATGGGACATCTTTGCCACTCCCATAGTTGTCCAGGCCTCTTCATGCTGCTTTCATGCTCTTGGGCATTACAGAGGCGTAACAACGCACAGGGAAATCATCTGTAACAGGAAGAGACTGGAAATCCGTACCCAGCCCATTCTGCCGTCACAAAATGAGCTCTACTGCTGCGGAACAGATATATTAGGGGCTATAGATGGGGAATAATCTCCTTTTTTAATCCAATACAGCAAGTGAGGGTTAAAAAAAAATTAAAACCCCCAAACGTTTAGCAGATCCTAGTTCAACCAGAGCCATATCCTGCACTGTAGTCAGAGCATGCCAACACCCCAGCATCAATGGTCTTTAGAAGAAAGAATCTAAAAACTAGCTTTGGGCATTGTGCTTTTCTTACCTTCAAACTAATATGACTTGTCTCACTGGTTTCCAGAAGCAAGATTTTCTCAGGCGGTATATGGGACCATTTCTTCCACCGGCGCTCATTGTCTCTCCTATATTTCCTGCAAAATGAACAAAATCATTCAGAATATCCTATCCAGAATGGAAGATTAGGACGGGGAAGCTTCTAGTGTCAGGGTGACACAAGGATGTGGTGTCAGCATAGCAAAGTTTGAGCACAAGCCCCATGGCCTTTCATACAGTTTTCCAGTTTAAGGCTGCTCTAATTCCTCTAGCTTTGGAAAAGCCTAAATACTCATTCAATTTCATAGATATAACAGAAGAACAGATTTAGCAGAAAACTTCCAGGAAACTGTCAGAGTCTTAAGGGATGTCAGATCAAGTTAAAGTACAAAGGGCTGCCTGGATGTCATAATTCTTCCAGGTTATTGAATGTACTCTGAAGGGAGGTCCCACAAATGTAAGCCAAACAAGTCCTACCACCAACACTAGATGGTAAGAACTGATGTGAATACCATGGCAGGAGAGGAGGTAACAAAAGCATTGAGATTAGTTGTCTTTTTGTGGGTGGTCTGCGTTCTGCACATTTTGCAGAAAAGAGGGAGGGAATCTGCTGTCTCCTTTGCAGAACTTTGGAACAGACACTGTCTTCTCTTAGAGAAAACTAGTGCTCTTCAAATTACCTGCTTATTTGTGCAAATCCTCCCTCTATTAAAAAAAACTAACACAGGACCAACTGGAAAAACTGCAGGAGAATCCTAACACACTGATGACTGCTGGTAAATGCACTAAACAGGAGCATGGGTGGTATTGACTAATAAACCAAATGTTCACTTTTTCAAATATATTTTCACATACACATGTATAAGAAAACGAAGACCAATGACTGCAGCAAGAACTGTTTTTTTTAAGAATGAAAGAAAACCATGGCATTTCTTCCAGCAAAAGGACACGTTGATTTCTATTTCTGCTTTTTCCATCATGATAATGCTGAACTGGGTTATACTCATGAAATTCTAGCTGTTAATGAAGTTGGTGTGAGAGGAGCTGAACTGAGTCAAAGGAAATTGAAAGACAGGATGTATTCATGCAATGAAACCACTGAAACATGTTGCTTCGAGTCCTACAGTGACTCAAGAGAAATACTTCTTTCTAGATTGAACTTTCATGTCACCAATAGGCTAAAGAAATAAAAATGAACTCAAGCTAAAGAGGGGCAGTAAAGTGGAAAAACTCTGAAGATTGCACTTAGACATATGTTTTTGTGCATGTATAGGAATCAGCTTTTTAGCAGATGCAAAACTTCAGAGCCTTGCTGCATCTTCTCCCATGATTATTAACCTGACATAACATTATGGATGCAAACACTGATTAGCATATACTAAAGAGTTCACACTGAGGGCAACCACCCAGGTGAGCTAATTAACGTCACTTCAGGAGAGATCAAAGGCATTGACCTAGCAGGAAAATCATTCAAGGACAAACTCAAGGCCAAAGGTATTGGTACCTTAGAATCAGCAAAGAGATGATGAGAACCAGAATCACAATTCCTGTGAGTGTAAAAACAGCAATAGTCAGGATGTGTGGGCCTGCAAAAATAAAATTAAAAAATAAACAACTTGACAGAGGATGCTGAAAACCAGTATTATACTTAAGAAATTATGCTCAACCACACATGTGCAAGTCACAGTACCTGAGTTGGATATTCTTTGGTCACATCCAAATTGAGAGGCTTTGGTAAATTTCAGCACTGCCTAAAGATGACGGGCACGATGAAGTACAATCTGGAGCATTGCAGTCTTAAATCCCTGCCTAAGGCATGGGCTCTCCATAAGGATACCCAGATGGGAGGTGAATTTAACAGCACTAAACCTCACATCAACTCAGCAGCAGTTTCCAGGTGTTTTCCTTACAAACAAACTAGATTACTTTTCTCAGTAACCACATTTTAAAAAAATGAAGCAGCCAAATTTGTCTTTACAATAACTTCATAAGAGTGGTTGGTGGAGGCAAACCTTGGATACAACTCTCTGTGCAATTGGATGTAGATTAGGTAAGCAGTTGGCCATTTGAAATCAGTCACTGGCATGGTACAGCTTTTAACATTTCCCATGTTTCCCTGGACCTTATTGGCCCAGTTATTTAAAGTCATTCTACAGTTGTTGTAGACAGACCTTTGGAGACTGCAAATTAATTTCTGAACAAGGAAGACAAGTGCTGCTGAGTGGACTGTACTCTTCAATAAGAAATTCATACACTATAGAGGGAAATTAATCTGGTGACAGCACAAAGCTAGTGAAGTCCTTGGAAGCTGCCAGGTGCCAAACAATTTGAAAATCAGGCTGTTCAGGCATCTCAGGACTTAGACCCAAAACCACAGAGCATGAGTGTCCTAATCATGAGCAGGCAGGCAAGACAGACAAGGCTGGGAACTGACTATTTAAGGTTGTAATTTTGATTTTCTAAATGTGGAAAAGCAACCTGAAACCTGTTTTGGGTCAGTTCTTGGAGGTCAGGTGTACTAGGAATTAAAATTACAGCCATCAAGTTCCTTTGAAGAGCACCAGGCCATTAGTGCGGAGCTTCATCTGGTGGCCACACCTCTAGAGTGTACCGACTCTATTGACCAAGTCTCTCAGGGAAAGAAGACAAAGGTGAATCTGGTTTTTGTCAGATTGACATGTAGGTTATGGATAGTAAAAGTGTGGAGCTACTCAGTCTTAGAGGCTAATGCACTTCTGCCTGTTCTCAGAAACAGAAATAAAGGCACACAGAAAAATGATAAAGTGTAAAAATTAATAAATACATAAAGAACAACATGACACACATTAGCAGCCCTCAGAATCAAGCAGTAACTGGGCAGGGATTTTCAGTATACCAATGTGTCTGCATCTGACATAGAATTCAGTTTTGGAACTCCTCTGGGATTTGGACCTAGCTTTCTGGCTTTGATTTTTTTTGTATTGTGTATCATGTCTCTCACCTCTCTGTGTGTTCATACCAGCATCAGTCTGGGGGTCTCTTAAGAACTTAACATTAGTCTGATGCTCCATTGAAAACAATCACTATGAATGTTTCCCTCCACCAAGAAATGACAGTAAGTCACCACTAACAAGAGGACAGACACATGAAAATCTACAAAGTATAGCAATGTGCATTTCATACGAATTCTTTAAAATTTAAGTTGTGTGAATTGTGGTTTGCTGCTTAACAATCAGCAGGGTGTATTTTCCCCTGGCAGTGCGGTGGGACCAAAATTTCCCTTTCCTGAGGCTCTGCTACCACCACCTGGCTTTTAGTATTACAACATACAAAGGGAGAGTGCATCACAAATCAGCTTCTCTGAGGTCCTCTGTAACCAGAAACCTTTGTTTAATATGATGGCTGACCTTATCTATGTTTAGAACAAGGGTTAAAACTTTCTAAGTAATGAGAAAATGTGGATGAAGACCCTTTCTTTACTGGGTGCCAGGAGGAAGGTGGGTAGCAGAACTGGGTCAGCTGTTCTCAATTACAGCTTAGAAAGAAGCATGGATCTGGTGGCTGTCTGATCACCTCCCTGAAGGAAAAGAACATATTTCTGGTTGGAAAGTTTTGACTGGCTTTGGCAAAGCTTAGTGATTGCTTAAACTTTGCCAGTAAGAAGTTGCCCTTTGGGGGAATTTATTTATTTAAACTCACACTAAATTAAGGTTTATTTTCAAAAATGCGAAAACAAAATAATCAAGTGCCTGTGGGAGGTGGTTTACTTTGGTTTAGTATAGCTTGGCCACAAAGTCAGGCCTACATTAAGTGCAGAATGTTAAGCTAATGGCCTGTAGACACTGGCTTTCTGCAATTCCCGTTTTCCTTTTGCCCATGTACAGCAGCTTCAAACAAGGACACACTCAAGGGAATGTTTTAAAAATACAAAGATCCACTGACAACGTGGCATGTTGTGGGGCCCAAGCAATGAATGAGAATGGGGACTGGAGCAACACTGAGAAGACTGCAAAGAGGCAGCACATAGCTTGGGAGCTGCAGGGGCACCCTGCCATTGACCTTTGCAGCACTGCTGTCTCCATCCAAGTAAGACTCTTGGGCATATCAAGGAAGACTATAGATTTGACCAGATTTGAAAAGTAAAAGCTTCACTGAACTCCCTCTGCTTTTTCCAGAGCTATCTAACTAGAGTCTTGTCAGCGCTGCTACCTGCTTCTCATGTCTCCCAGGCAATGAACCCCTGCTTCTCTTAGGAGGGGTAAGCCCTAATTTAAAGACATTTGATTCACTTTACTGAGGAATAAGAATGTTTGAAACCATGTATCACCTTACTGTGAATGGACTCTTAGCAGAGAATGTTTATTTCTCCAGTTATTGCTTCACCTATTCTCTAACAGAGATAAGCAATACAGCAAACTAACAGAGGCCTTTAGCAGAGAACTTTAACAGTGGCATCTTTGGGCATTCACTGATGGCAATGACTCAAGTGAATGCTAACCCAGTGTGCACTAGCCCTTGCAACCAGTGCTACTGCAGTAATTTTTATCCTGCAGATCATACCCTGAATCATATACCTTTCCACTGCCAATAACCATGTGGCAGCAGTTTAATTGGGGAAATAATCTCAATCTGATCAGACTAACAAGGTCATACTCTGTTGTGCTGAATAACTAGAGGGTTCATCCATTCTATTCAGGCGGAACCAAAAACTCAAAGGAAGAGGTGGTGATTTCTGGGATTTCAGAATTAAAGTCTGAGTGTAGATAGAGCAAAAACGTAGTTTCCCATTGTCTTTTTGCAAAGCACCAGCTCTTCTAAGAGACCCCTCCAGAGAAGCACCCTGAATTTGCACAGTGCTGTGAACTCTCCTCAAGAAGGATAAAAGGGTAAGCAGAAGCCACCATGCTGCAATGCAGGATCAGATAACTCATCATAACCTTAACTCTGCTGCCTTTCCTTAACAGTCTCTAAAGCAATTCGCACCACCACCATTTTCTAATGAAAGTTAATATGTTCAGGGGTAACATCTTCCAAAACACTCCATGGTGTTCCCCACAATCACTGGTACAGTACAGAGTATACAGAGAGACTTCATAGCAGCACCGAAGCAGAAATGCAGATTTAGGACCAAGCTTGATGCAGAGAACATGGGAGGCTGGAGCAGGGGAAGGAAAGATGCTGTTGTGACCCCAGCTCCTCCCATCACTGGCTTGGGGGCAGTGTGAAGGTAGCATGCTGGGTTCACAGCAGGCAGATCTCAGAATTGTGTGACTTGTCTTTGTAGAAGCAGGTTTAATGGGTATCTCACCACTGCTTGGAGTATCACTGGGCAGCTTGTGGTTCTTCCAGACAAAATCAGGACTGGCAGTCTCCATGTGTGTCTTGTTGTTGTGAGTGTTGAAATATAGAAGAGTTTTGAACTATGGGTGTAGGAAGGAAGAAATACAGTCAGCAGCTGTGCGCTCCTTCTTTTGTCCCTTGCTTCAAACTACCATTAATAAGTGTATTGCCCAAATTCAAATAATTCTTACTCTTTCTGCTACAGTAGTGCATTCCTCAGCTTAACCATATTTTTAGCTGCCATATTCTTCCTCATTCATCCCCTCTCTCTGAAAACAAATGTATCAGCCCCACAAAGTATCAGCTGCACTTCACTTACTGAATCACCAGATCATATCAACCTTGTCAGTCTCCAGCACACCTCTCATGACCCCCTCATGGCATGTACAGCATGTCTTGGCACACCACCACTTCTGCTGTGGTTATTTTCATCATTCTTATGCAATAGTACAGGACATTTTGTTTCTCCTTTCACATATAAGGTCAAACAGTTGCTTCTTGGACATACATACATGATTTGCAGTCTGTGAAGTGTACAGCAGTGTCAAATTCGTATCAATGTCTCCAAATTCATCTAGAGTCACAGGACCCAGAACACCTGTAGACACAAGGAATTAGTCAGAGTGCCTGCTTTCTCAGAAACACAAGTAGATAGCAGGAAGGATGGGACAAATAAAAGGATTTCTGATGCTCAGGGGTATTCATCTTTTTCATGTACATGCTAGAATACATATAATCTCAGTGTAGCACTACTTCTGCCATAATAGCATACTACATTTTCTCTACAAAATCCAATAACAGGTGTTGAACTGACTGCACTGAAGAGGAAAGTCTCCCTCTAGCTATAGAAAAATATATTTGTCAGGTTTCTTCAGCATACCAAGAATGTCAGAGTAACCTCACTTGTAGGGACATTTTGCCTGTTTCCACCCATAGTTTGGATCTATCAGCAAGAAAGGAAATACAGAGATACTTTCATTCCCTTTACTCTTTTAAAAGCTACCTGTTTGGTTCTAATAATACGATTTTAACAATTTTTTTTCCTTTTAACCTCCTGCTTCTGTATGTCAGCAAATGTACAGGTTGAGAAATTGCCTAGGTAGCACATTCAAAGCATTTTTAAGGTGGATTTTCCTAAATCCCTCAGCACGGCTTCATTTTGCTCTCATAAAGTCAATCATTTTATCAAGTGCACAAGCTTTGCCAATACCTACCACTCCTGAAAGTCTCACTTTCATTTTTGCCCTTCTTCTGTCAGAAGGGTCTTCTTGATCAGCTTCAGATAACTTTTTGCTGTGGTTGCTGATGACTTATTTAATTTTTCTTGAAGTTCGGCAACATTATTTTAGTTCAGGAATTACCCTTCTCTCTTCTCATCTCAAAAACTGATGCTAAGTTTTTTATGGTCCACTTTCTTAATATCAAAATAATTGTTTGGACTTCCTGTTCTCACAGCCTCCAGCACAAGAAAGAATGAAGGAGGTTCAACACCTTTTATTTTTTTTTAATTAAACCTATAACTAATCTGGGGCATTACAGTGTGGATAAGTGGAACAGTTTGTGAAACTTACAGTTCAAATTTGAAGTGAAATTGAACAGTTGAGTTTACTGATACTCAAAAAAGGATGCTGTCTCCAGGAGGAATTAGTAAACTGTATTTTGATATGTTTGAGATACCATAGTTAAAGCAAAGATAAGTCTAAAATCTGTTAGGCCATATTAGGAAAATTTGGGAAACTTCTATAAATGTGTTTGCTGGAAACAGGTGGGACATAAATACAAAGCTTTGAGTCATCATTTTGGTACAGATCTCTGAATTGAAGTTACAGCAGGGATCTTGTGTCCAAAGAGGTAATGTTGTCCCTTCTTCATCTAAGTCTTGACTCTGTTTTTTCCTAATAATCAAATTCTGTGATTTTCTACAAAAGCCCACTGGTGCTAAACAATCTGTGAGAGCAACAAGAAAGCTGACGAAGAGCCAGTCCATTGCTAGCTGACTTACACTCACTGCAGGCACCCAAGCCTTTGTAAACTGGTTGAAAAGACCAAAATTATTTCATTAAAGCAGGCTAAGTGGATGTCATTTTGAACTTCAATCATATTTTGTACATTCTGGCCCCAAGTCAAGACTAGACCATTAGGGAAGGCTTAGGAATGCTACTGTTGCTAATAAACAGCTTGAATGCCAGGTTGCCTTTAGAGGAACCATGGACCCCAAAACTTACCTATGTGCTTCATTCTTCCAGCCCCTTCTCATTCGCAAAATAGTCTCTGTATAGAGAGTTCCACTCTATCAAAAGAATGATGCCAGCTTCTGGTCCTGACCCCTGTCCTCCACCTCTGCTGGCTGGGAAGCTCTGTCTCTCTTTCTTCCCCTACCCCTCATTAGGCAGCAACATTCTTTGAATGTGTTTTGTACTTCAAAGCAGCAAGAAAGCCCAGAAAGCAGTCTGGTCCTCAGTCTATTGCTGACTGTAATGTTTTAAATTATTGTCATTTTGACTTTCTATCTCTTCTGGTTTGTGCACACTGAGGTGATTCTGTACAACTGCTATGTAGTGCTTCTGCTAATATTGAAGGTAACATCCTTGAAATAAAATTATAGAAAAAGAAAAAAGGGTTGGAATAAAACTCATTGAAGGGCTTTGACTTGCTTAGTGTAGAAGTGACTTGTCGTTAGAATGCTTAAAAACAGATTTCTTTCCTTTCATCAATTTAGTGAACCCTATGCAGGACTGGGTTTTTTTACCTTCAAAAGTGATATTTCGGGATTCATTGATGAAACTAAGAGGTGACACTGGGCTCTGGGAGGAGATAAATTTCTTCAAAATATGTCCAAACAGCAAGACTGCATTAAAATATCCAACAACAAAGTCATCTTCCATCTACAATAGGAGAAAAAGAAAAATGGCAATTTGAGTGTTCATGTGTCTACCTTAAAACTACAATATTTGTAGTGGCCTTTTTTGGCAAAAGCTTCAGCATGGAAGACCAGAATCTGCTGAACACTGAGTGAGTAGATGGGCAAAGCCACATCAATGGTCTCACTTGGAAAAATAAAACTAAACATATTTTTGGTGTATGAAGACAGGGAGGTGGTAAAAACTTGTAAAAGACCAAAGTGAAGCTGTGGCATCTTGATCTTTATGTAAAGGGTGGAATAAATCCTACACTGTAGGCTCTGAGTAGGCTTGCTCAGCAGGACCCAAAGTCCCTGGCTTTGGATTAGACTTTCTGTGAAAATAATCTGGTGTGGTGCCAGCAAGTCTGGGCTTCCAGATGGCCACAGCTCAGAGACAAGGAGATGTGCCAGAATTTCCAGCAGCCTGCCATAGAGCTGGCACCCAGAAAGTGTTGAGCCCAGGCTGCGGGATCTGAAAGCCCTGTAAATCCAGCCAAAAACTTCGGGCTGCCTACCGGAGAGCTGGCAGTCAAAGCCACAAATCCTGGGAGAAACTCTACATGTAGAGTCTGGTTCCTGGGCAAATGACAGGAGTATCAGTTTCACCAAGCAGACACAGTATTTGCAGTTTCTGCTTTCCAGGAAATTAAAAAAAAAAAATCATATTTCCTACAGAAAAAAAAAAAAAAAATCCTATATTTGAAATTTAACTGGAAAGCCCCTGGGCAGAAACAGCAATGGTTGCCACTGCTTATACATATCCGTGCACATAAATCAGTCAACATTTATTAGTTCTAAACTTTCCATGCTCACATCTTGAATCCACCAATAAATTTCCCTTCAGTGATGCCTTGCAGCAACATATAAGATTGTCAGTCACTCCGAACTGGAGTTAGAAGGCCATATACCTATAGATCTCCCTTATACCCAGTGAACATGACATGTGCAGACCAAATTAAAAGCTTGAACTTCACAAGGCAGAAATATGAGAGCCTGCACGTTTGCCTTATGATACTATATTTTTACATCATTACAGCAGGACAAAATGTCATCCTGTAATAATGTAAGAAAATATCAGCATAGAAGCATGATGGGATATGATTACAGCTAAATTTTTAGTTTTCATTTCCTAGTGCATGAATATGAATGAACTGAATGCATTAGTCAGATATAAAATAGCGTGGTTACCAGGATGGCATCCTCAGTCGTTATGGTATTCGAGCTGTAATTAGCTGGTGGCAGAGTCAGAACAAGTACATTCTGCATGTAATGGGCTGAGTTGTTCCTGAAGTACATATTACTGCAAAGCAAATCACAAGAACCCCACAAACAATCAGCCACAGGGGCAATGGCAAGCTTGACAGAATCACTTTCCTGTTCCCAGTAGCACTGTTATTTAACAGGTTAAAACAATAGTTCTAAAAACTAAATTTTGTCATGGACAAACCCCCATGTTGTTCTTTCCCAGATGCTAATTTCTGCGCCTAACTACATTAAAAGGTAATATAATAGACACCTGGCAAATGAAACTCAAAGGTTGCAGTGTTATCATTGTAACTGTGTGGTTTCTGTCCTATTTATTTCCTCTTCTTTCAAGCAGGACTTTATTAAAACTGAATCTCTTCTTGGAATCCATGGTACTGCAACCTTTAGTTTCTTCATGTTACTGTGCATGTTTCTGATCTCTTCTGCAGTCTTGTGCATGTTCCTCTAATTTTGGTATTTCTCGCTGGAAATCACAGCAGAATTTGCATTAAAAGCATTTAACAGGAGGGCATGAAACAATCAGAGGTGCAGAGAACAGCATATTGATTTATTTGCTTAATTCAGTAAGCTAGGAAAATCCAGGAAAACCATGCTAAAACAAGCAGAAAAGGTTCTAGCTTCCAGGCACCTTCTGTTTCATCACCCTGACAGGCCATCTGGAAGTGTTATACAGACTGGCTACCACTGGATTCACATGTTACAGAGCAATTTAGAAATAGATATTAGTGTCAAGTGGCAGCATTTGTCATTTCTATAGCCAGATTTATTAAAAATATGCATATATAAATGTGTGAGCCTTCTCTCATTTTTTTATGCTTGATCATGCCTTTATTTGTTCATTCAGTATTATAGTAAGAATTTTTGGAAATAGCAAGCTCTGATCCATGGCCATCAGTGGAATTCTGACACCAGAGTCCTGTCCCTGCCTTTCCCTGAACCTTCTGACTTTTACATTGCACTTTTCACCCTGAAGAATTTCTAAATGCTCTTCATTCTGGCTTGGACTGAACTAGCCAGGTGAAAAAGAAACTTCGTCAGACTCCACCAGGCTGGATAATCCTACAGTATCTCACCTCCCCTGAAGGGGATTTAAATACTATCTTTGTGTTCTGGCTGACAGAGGGTTCAGAGCTGAAGAAACTTTAAATCCATCACTTTGTCTGAGGAACTTGCCTCTTGCAGAAGCATGTGACCTTGTCTGCTGTCTTCTACAGCTTGAGTTTATATCTAACACATTGTATTTTGTTTCTGTTTTAAGAAGAACATGATTTGAGCTATTCAGCAAAATCAGGGATGTGTAGTAAATTTAAGGAGGACAACATATAAACTGAGCTGAGGCAGCTGGGTATATCAGAAGGATGCATATCATAGCCGAGAAGCCCCTAGCTGCTCTCATCTACTGTGAGGCAACAATCATATAGGCAACATCAGTAGGTAAAAGCACTTACATATGTAGTCCCCATTGTACATTTGCAAAGAAACAGGAATTGTGTCCAGTTGCCTCAGGAGAACCAACTGGGTATTCTAGTGCCTGAATAAATTGGTGAAAGTCTAAAGCTCTTAGAGGCACTTCTGAAAAATATAGATGATGAAGTTGAAAGTGTACAGGACAAAGAAGATCCTGTTAGAATTTGAAACACAGGCTCCAGTTTAGATCCAAAGGTGAAATGACTGAACTCATTAATCCAAAGCTCCTCAGCCCTACCCTGTCAAGGTCAGCTTTAGATACAAGGTCTGGAAAGTTCCACAAGCACTAGAAATTCAGGGGTTCTTTTGCTATATTCACAGTGAAATGAGTAAAATCAAGATATGGACACACACATTTGCCTGTGATCATCCATATGCTGCCAGCACAGTCCTGGGCATGGCTTTCTTCTAGCTTTCTCTCAGACTGTGACTTGCTACAGTGACTGAAGCCATACTCAAAAAGCAGCTTGGGTATGTACATTTAGACATGTGGATGTGAGCTGTTCTGTGGGACATTGATAAGGCCAGTTTCTACCAGTCTTCATCTATAAAGACTTTGCAATTAGTAATATAAGGATGAAATTGAACAACATAAAAGTTAAGTTGTATACTAAGAAATGCCTCTGAAAATTAGATTTATGTAGTTATAATGATGTTTAAGAGACATTATAAAATGCCAGAGTTATAGAGTGGAAGGCAAAGTTGTACCACTCTTTAAAATATTTTTAAAATGGAAACAATGATGCCTAGAAAAATATACTGTAAGCCACATTTACATAATTGGCTGGTTGGGTAGACTGTATGAAAAATATGCATTATCACATATGAATGGCTCATGACCATTCTGACTTTTTGGTTCTCTCATGGCTTCCTGCACTGATGAATCCACAGGATAACATTTTAAGACCACCTGTTCTGTCACTGCCTTAGTAAAATATTATGTGCCCTAAAGGGGATGTTGTAGAGGATGTGCCACAAATTGAACACTAAGCAGCTTAGATAAATGGCAAGACATGAGGAAAGACGGCAATGGAAAACATTCTGTGAGAGAGCACTTCTTCAACCAAGCAGTTACACTCTACTATTTCCATTATCTCTGTCCTTCAGAAAATTGCAGAGGAGAGGAAAAGCAAAGGTGATACTTTACTTGAAGAGATCTATCAGGATGATAACAACATCCTTATCCACTTCCTCCGTTCCCAGGTCTGTGCTGACATCAACTGGAGAGCCACACATGATGATCACTATAGATTGGGTAAAAATGGAAACAGATTGATGAAAGGTACAGATAAGAAGAGAACATTTGCCTGCTCCCCCATGTTTGAGTAGCTGGCAGCAGAGCAGTGCTGGGCTAAAGCACATTACCTGTGCTGAGCTGGGACCCAGGCACAGAACAATAGCTTCTCTGAAGTAAGACAGGGATATTTGAGAGGAAGTAGTAAAAGTTGCGTCAACACCTGCACCATTTTCTGTCTGATTGCACCAGAACACTACCGTTTTCCCACTCAAATAAGCATTAGCAGTTTTGATGCCATATGTGCTACTGAACATGATCATTTCTCAGTTAAATGGCATTTGAGTAAATAGTTTCATTGGCTTACTTACTACTCTTGCACTCAGTGGGCCTGCTGATGCCAGGTGCTTATTCTTGGGAGAAGATGAGGTATTTGCTCAGCCATTTTCCTAGTTTAGATGGGTCACTTCCAGAAGAAGCACCCTTTGATGGCACAACTGAGGCCCACATTCATACCAGGGCTGCAAACACAGGAATGTTAGAGAGCTAAGCATTTTTGTAGTATCTAAGGTCCTTCTTTGGAGGAGTTGTGATTCCTGTATTTCTGAATCTTGTGCCTAGATGGGATAATTCACCCCAAAGGCTCTCTGGAACCAGGATTTTCCCCCATATTTTATGAGGATGGAGAGAGGAATCCAGCAACTTTGTGCCATTTTTTATTTACATCCTTGTGAACTGGTGTATCTGTTTTCTCCATAATTTCTGTGGAAAGTCTATACCTAAAATGCAACAAAGGGACATGTTTGATTTCCTGGGAAAACCAACCTGGGAAATCAACAGTGCACCCTCAGCTCCCTCTCCCCCCTCCCTGCCTCCTCCTTCTCCCTTCTTTTACCATTGCTTTTTCGGTGTGGATCTTTCACGGTTTTTTGAAGCTGCTCTGGAGTCCTTAAAATCTCCTTGTACTTCAGTTTTTCGGAGAAGGGTGTGATTCCAGCATCAAGTGCATTAATATACCTGACACAAGAGAGCACAGATACTGTCAGAAAATGGCTAATTCCTCACTTTCTCCTAAATAAGCCAAAATGTGAGATAGGCTGTTTGCAGCACACAAGACGGTTTGTAAGGTGGTATGGAACATTTTTTTCTGCAGCAAGAGAAGAGAGAAAAATCAGTACAGGGCATGAAAGACTTAGAAGTGTTAGGAAAGTCACACAGAGGTATTTGAACATAGCTATACAAATGATGTAATAAGACATTAACAATTAAGAAAGGAAATCAGGGATATGGGGAAATTATAGTAAGTGAGACTAATTGTGAGGCAGACCAAGAAAGCTCTGCTGTTTTAAGGCACCAGTGGTAATCTTAGAAGAAACATGTGAAGGTTCAAAGGAATAAAAGGGAGCTGCAGAAAGAACTGAGATAGAAAGCACACATGCACCATGACTGTGAGAGAAGTGAAGGAAGTAGCAACAAAAAAAAAACCCCTACTTAGTCACTTAAACCTTCAAAGGGAAAAGCAAGGACAGCAAAAAACTTAACCAAATGAGTAAAAGCTAACTAAAAGATTAAGCAAAACCATCCAACTCCTAAGTCCTATTCTTGCCTCAGCATGTTATATCTGAGAAGAGACATTCTGTCTGAAATAAATTTAATGCAGAAGGAAAATCAAAGAAATTCCTTTGTTTTGAAAATGCTGAACTTTTCATTTAGCAACACTGAGATCCCAGTCCTATAAACTACTAAGTATATTTTGCTTCCCATATTTTTATAGGAGCAGAATCATTAACCATTAATTTACAGGAACATGTCCACAGGTGAGACATAACCTGATTTAGCTATCACTGTGGGTACGCGCTTACTTTTATACATATATGGAGAAGACAATTAGTCAATGCAGTATAACTTGTACTTTAGCAAAAACTGATCTTTTAGACAGTTCATAAACTTTCAAGCTGATAGTTTCTATTAAAGCAGAATGAGATGCATTTTTACAACTATATTAATATGAAAAATGGGTAGAGATAAAAAAGAGATTTTAAATTCTAAATTTTTTTGTTTATTAAATATTAAAGAAAAGGAATGTGAACAATTCTGAAGTCAAGGTCCTGAACACAAGTATTAATAAAGACCAAGTAAGAAACACTTGGTAAATAATTTACATGCATAGACTTCCTTGAAAGATATGAAGCCTACAGGATTAAAGGGATTTAGCTAAAGTATGTGTAGCTGTATTTAGCAACTACAGCTGCAAACATGGAGAAATAGGTAGTATAGTAAGAGATAAGTGAAATGCACTGATGTTTCAAACCATCAAAGACAGGTAATCATAGCATTATCTGATCAAGTTGCTATCTATACTAAAACAGAAGGAGCAAACAATAAAAGACCCAAATTATCTACAAAACAGTGAACTGGAAATTGGTTTTTATTCCCCTTAATTCAGAAAAAAAAAAATCTGTATGCAAGACATTCTGTAAGAACATTCTTACATCACTCTGAAGAAAACAGTCATAAATTTAACTTAATATTCTGCAAGATCCTCAGGTTATGAATTGGAAAGATAAATAATAGCCGAATTCTCAGTAGCCTTTGAACTACATTTATAAAATTAGTAGAAGAAACTACTTCGTTTTTTTTTTTTTACTTAATCAGTATTTTATGTCCCAAAATTAAGAAAAAAAATCAAAGGAGTATAGAAACACTTCAAGCTGAAAATTAAATGCAAGCCAATAATGGAAGAGTAGTGATAAATATCAGTATATTAAAGAGTCTATTTGACTCAAAACAGCCTTTGATTTTAGCAAGAAAAAAAAAAACAGCATTCTTGAGAATCAAGTACAGGCTGACATTTCAGATTACAAAGTGAAAATGGTCTCCTTTGCTCCAAACTGGTGAGAGCACAGCTTAAACTCTGCAATTGTTGGGGGTCATTTTGTTCAAAGAAAGATACAGTTTGAACTCTGAAAATGTAGTAACAGTACTGCCCACAGATTGAAGTCATTAATGTGGAGAAACTTTATGAGAGTAACAAGAGACTGGTAACACCTGACCTAAAAAGGCATCTATGGAGAGCCTCATGTCACGTTATTTACATCAAGGATGCAATAAGCAGGTATTTCCAGCAGAGACAACAGGCTATGCTGTCCACAGCAAAAGCCACGGCTTGAGCATACTGGAATGAAATGAAAATTAAACATTCAAATACACAGTGCAGCTAAAAGTTATGATCCTTGTCTTCTTTTTCTCATTCCTTAGTAGCTGTAAGGCACCCCCCAAAGTGTAGGACTCAAAGGACAGCTTGTAAAAGCCATATCTAAGGATGGAGATGGAGTTCATCCACAGTCACATCCACGATAGATCCAGTTCTTCCCAGAGGCAAGGCTCCGAGTTTTCATTCCCCTTGTAAATGTAAACAGATTCCCAGGTTATGGTTTTGAATGGTAGCTGAGATTCTTTCCAAAAATAATAGAAGAAGTCATTCACTTTCCTGGCTGGGGTCAGAAGCCGTGTTAGGTTTACTTTGTAGTCACAGGACAGTCCAAAACTTCCTACAGAGATCAGAGGCAGTCTCAGTACTGTTTCAACTCTGAAGGGAGAGACAAGAAAATAAGTTTGAACAGATTCCTGTCACACTAAAGCAGCTACCACATGATTCCTGACCTCATCTCCCTCTTCTCTTGTGCTGTGCATTGATTTAAAAACAATTTTAACCTGAAACAAGGCTTCTCAAGAACACAAGATTTGAGGTCAAGATAAGGCCATGATGAATTGGTCCAGGCAGCTTTTCTCACTGCCCCCAGTTTCTCCTGCCCTTTTGGGCATCATCACCATTTCAGTCCAAGGGCTGTGATAGGAGTCCAAAGACTTGAGGACCCATCCAATTCTGCTTCCTGGCTGCCATTAACATGGGATGGATTTGATCTTTTTGTTGGGGCAGTGCTGAAGGGTGACAGCTTTTTGCCATCAAAAAAACTTTACTCCTACAACTCAAAGGAAAAATCTATCAGTTTCACTATGGCATACTTTAGGAGCTGTACAAAAGCAGCAAACAGGAAGAAAAACTAAGGCAACACTCCGCTGGCAGGAAATTTGTAAAAGAAAGGTAACTTTTATCCACAGAGACAATAAGTTTTTAAGGATTAAAGTATTTTCCTAGATGCTGCATTCTTATCAGGCTAGATTAAAAATATTTTAGTCCTTGTATTTTTTTTTTTTTTTTTAAGACAGGCAATTTTGCCTGCAAAAGACGTGGCTATTAGAGTTGTTTGCATTACTGTAATAAAACTTTATTTTCCAGGTAAAGCGCACTTACCAAATTACAAGGTTTACAATTGTTGCAACAGAAACAGGCACAGATTATTTAATAAGTAATGCCAGGGAATCACTAATGAAATGGACATTATTTTGTTTGAACTTAGAACAGAAAACAATAGACTGTTTCAGTTGGAAGGGATCTACAACCATCATCTAGTCCAACTGCCTGACTAATTCAGAGCTGACCAAAAACTAAACGATGTTGTGAAGGGCGTTGCCCAAATATCTCTTAAACACTGACAGGCTTGGGGCATCAACTGTCTCACTAGGAAGCTTGTTCCAGTGTTTTGACTAACGTCTCGATAGAGAAATGCTTCCAAATGTCCAATCTAAATATCCCCTGGCACAGCTTCAAATCATTCCCATGCTTATCACCACTGGATACCAATGAGAACAGCTCAGCACCTCCCTCTCCACTTCCTCTCCTCAAGAAGCTGTAGAGAACAATGAGGTTCCCCCTCAGCTTCCTTCCTCCAAACCAGACAAACCCAAAGCCCTCAGCCACTCCTCACAGAACATGCCTTCCAGCCCCTTCACCAGCTTTGTTGGCCTCCTCTTGGATGCATTCAAAGACCTTAACATCCTCCTGAAATTGTTGGGCCTAGAAGTACAAACTACTTAAGGTGAAGCTACACCAACACTGAATATGGCAGAATAATTACATCTTTTAAACAGCTGGTTATACTATCTTCAGTGCTCCCCAGGACTCAGTTTGCCCTCTAAGCTGCAAGGAACCACTGCTGACTTCTGTTGAGCCCGCCGTTGACCCGCCCCCCCAGATCCATTTCTGCAGGGCAGATTTCCAGCCAATCCTCTCCCAGCTTACACTTGTGCCCAGCATTACTCTGCCCTCAGCAAAGAATTGTTAAATTTGGAAAGAATTATATTTTCAGAATTTGGATTTGTTAACTTTCATTCCATCAATAATGGCCAGTGATTCCCTGAATCACAGATGATGAAGAAGTTGAAGGTAAACAGTCAAGGTAATTCCAAATGCTTGTTACTTCTACTGTTCTGTCACATCCCAGTTGATGCTGTGCATATGCACCTCTTACAGTTAACGCTTAATGTCACTTAATATCCATCTGACAAATCAAATATGAAGATGAAACACAGAGTGGCAGCCAATCACAGGCAGCAGCTGGGCTGCTGCAAGCTCTGCACACTTCCAGCCCACTGCCCAAAATGTGGCCCTCCCCACAGCTTCCTGCACACACTTAAAGTGCTGTAAAGTAAGGCACTTATTCTGATTTGCAAAGGTACTGCACCTTGGGCAAAATCCAGCTGCCTGCTTGTCATAGAATCATAGAATCATAGAATAGTTAGGGTTGGAAAGGACCTCAAGATCATCTACTTCCAACTCCCCTGCTCTGGGCAGGGACACCTCCCACTAAACCATGTCACCCAAGGCTATGTCCA
>JASSUY010032712.1:42348-71234 GCA_032466535.1 Forpus xanthops
CACTTGGAGTATTGTGTGCTGTTCTGGTGTCCTCAACATAAAAAGGACATGGAACTGTTGGAACAAGTGCAGAGGAGAGCCACGAGGATCATGAGGGGACTGGAGCACCTCCCATATAAAGATAGGCTGAGAAAATTGGGGCTGTTCAGTCTGGAGAGGAGAAGCTACATGGAGACCTTCCAGTATCTGAAGGGGGCCTATAAGGATGCTGGGGAGGTACTGTGCATTAGGAACTGTAGTAGTAGAAAAAGGCATAGTGGGTTTAAACTTAAACAGAGGAAGTTTAGATTGGACCTGAGGAAGAAATTCTTGACTGTAAGGCTGGTGAGGCACTGGAATGGGTTGCTCAGGGAAATTGTGAATGCTCCAACCCTGGCAATATTCAAGGCCAGGTTGGACATAGCCTTGTGTGGTATGGTTTAGTGTGAAGCATTCCTGTGCACGGCAGGGGGGTTGGAACTAAATGATCTTAATGTCCTTTCTAACCCTAACCATTCTATTATTCTATGAAATTGCATCATACTACTAGCAGCCTGGTATATGGTTACCACATACCAGTATATGAAGCTAAACATGTGATATATCATAAATATCTAGCTCAGTTAAGAAACTCTTCTTTCTTTTTACCCTTTTCTAACACATACACACTTGAAAGTTAATATTGTTCATCTATCTAACTTGTACACTACCAAAATAAATAGTAAGAAATCTTTCCTCTTAACTGGTGATTTCATATCTTTTCTCTAAAGTACTTCATTTTCAGAGTGACAGGACATATATTTCTTTCCAGCATAATAGTTCGCCTCTGCTCTAAACTAAGCAGAATACAGCTTTGTCAAGTGACTGACATCTGCCATGGCTTAACCTCAGCCAGCATCTAAGTACGACATCGCTGCTCACTCACTCTAAATCCCTGACCTAATGGGATGAGGAGAACAGGAGAAAAAAAGTAAAACTCATGAGTTGAGACAAAAATAGTTTAATAATTGAAAAAAGCTAATAATAATAAAGATGATGAAAATGAGACAGAGGAATTAAACCCAAGAAAAACAAGAGATGTACAGTACAAGTACTCACACCCACTGAGTGATGCCCAGCCTTTCCTGCTAACACCTCCTGTCTAGTATATATACTGAGACAGGAGACACAAAAGCATAAAATGTAATCAGTTCTAAGTGGCATTAAGTTTGTTGGCTTTGTAATGGAAAATAATTGAAGTGCTTGAAGGTACTTGATATAGTTTTAGGTTCTTACAAAAAAAGTGTAAGAAAAACAATAGGAAAACAGGACACGGGGATGGGGAGTATTGAGGACTAGCAGATGTCCAGGATGGGCACAGTTAAACTACTTGATAAGTAGGACATGACGATTGCTATGTCTGTAATGTTAATTAAGGTGGTGCTTCAAAGACTGCCAGCTGTTATGAAAGTTGTTGGAAGAAGCAAACGACTCTCAAAGACCTGCATGCCGGAAGCTTTCTGGAAAATGATGCAATTCATGTGTAGCCTCATGAATATGTATGTATGCCCAAGTGACTCTACAAGAATGGCCTGTGTGGCAATATGGGGAAGCATGTTAGGAGGAGCTATCCCCCGTGTTTCCCGGCGCTGCAATAAAGAATACCGGCTTGTCAAAACTTTGTTGGCGAGTTGGTTCCTGGAGTTTTCTCCAAATCAATACTAAGCATGACATTATATGGTACGGAATACCCCTGTGGCTAGTTTGGGTAGATGTCCTGGCTGTGCTCCCTCCCTGCTTCTTGTGCCCCTCCTCACTGGCAGAGCATGAGAAACTGGAAAGCCCTGGATTAGGGTAAGTGCTACTTAGTAACTAAAATATTGGTATGTTATCAGCATCATTCCCATACTGAATCCAAAACACAGCACTGTAACAGCTACTATGAAGAAAATTACCTCTATCTCAGCTGAAACCAGGACAGTATCCTCCAGCTTTGGGGAGGAACCAGTACGGAACACAGGACAAGGGGACAAGAGAGGCGGTAGCATGCAAACCAGTCGCTCATCAGTACGTTTCTCTGGTGTCTCTCTTCTCCATCATACATTCCAACTATTTTCCTGAGTGAGGGGACTCTATTCTGCACTGTACGTGAATCTCTTTACGGGAGATTAAGTGCCAGCAGCTGAAATTAGACCACATTAGCCCTACGTGTCCAGCATGCCAGTGACTAAAGACAGACCGACCACCTACATCCCCTCTCCACGTCCCGCGTTGGCTCCGCAGACCAGCGCCCGACGCAGCGGAAGCGGAACCCGGAGGGGGGTAGCCCCAGTAGCGAGCCGGCTCCTATTCGCAGCTGCTCTCGGGCCTGGGCCGCCATCCTCTACCGCCCCGCGGTTACCCTGGCAACGGCGCCATCGGGGGAGCGAGGAGCGTGGGCCCGGTGGCAAGATGGTGAGAGGTGGCGGGCTGGGGGATGTGGCGCTTTCCCCATCTCTGACGGGGAACCTCTGCTGAGCCTCCGCTCTGATCTTTGTCCAGATGCTCTCCCGGGCCAAGCCGGCAGTGGCGGATACCCCGCCGCCGTTAGACAGGCGGAGGAAGAAAGGGAAGAAGGTGCCGCAGCTGGAAGAGCTCCTGGCCCTGAGAGACTTCACCGGCGCAATCGCCTTGCTGGAGGTAACGGCGGCGACGGCCCCGGAGACCTCATTCCGAGGGCGCCGCCGCCCCCCCGGCTCTCCCACTCCCCTCGGGAGAGCGGTATCTCTATTGCCAGGCCTGTGCTCGACACGGCTGCTGGGCAAGGCAAACTCTTCCCCGGGCTTGTGTCCCCCTCGCTTCCTTCCGCACCCGTTAGGCCCTGTTGCAGCAGGTTTCCCCTCGGTTCGAAGGACTAGGTTTGGCATTTGGAAGTTGTCGGCTGCTTCCTTCAGAAATGTTAACCAGCTCCACAACTATAGCATCTACAGCTATCAAGCCGTCCATGAGATAAGATAGCCTAGTATTGATTTGATTATCTGTGGGGTTTATAAACTGTGTGGCAGCTGACAAAAGTCTTACATTATTTCTCCTCTACAAAGTTTAAACGGCAGGTGGGTGAGCAAGAGGAGGATACTGACCTTTGGATGGGATACTGTGCCTTTCATTTGGGTGACTACAAGAGAGCACTGGAGGTAAGGTGGGGAAATACAGCTCCCCGAGGTTGGAAATCAGGATGTGATAAAGTGATGACAAAAGGAGGAAGATGTTCTGTAATAGGGAACAGTTCTACCAGCCAGTTAAGATACAAATGTATGATAATAAGGTAGATTCTGTGCCCATAAAAATAAACCTTTTTTAATGTTATGTCGTATCTGATTAATACTAGCTTAGTAGCCTAATTTAAATGTCAGATCATGTCCTAAATTTTCCTTTCCCTTTTTTGCAGCTACTTTCCAAAATTTTGTTTTTCAGGTTTAATTATATTTTGTCTCATTGTGTATTCTTAGTCAAGAGGTTGGTGCTCCTGCCCATTTAATGTACTTTCTTCTTGTTCTTTATGTTTTCTTGTATTGGGTAATTCAGTGCAAGGAGAGATAATTATTCTCCAGAAGCTTTAAGTCACTAAAAGACATGCTGATATTTCAAATACACATGTTTTTAATATTTGCACCGTAAAATGCTGTTATGTCACTTTCAGTGCATGAGTAAGAGAAAGAATAAATTCCTTCTCTCGTGTCCATTTATGTTTCCAATGAACCACAGTCTGTTGCAAATCAATTTATTGCCAGTGTTCCTCAGATCCCTCTATCTTCTTAATTGGGCTAGCATATTTCTCTGTAGAAGCCTTAGTAAAGTTTTGTGGCTGCTTGGCTCTGTACCTCCAAGAGCTGTAATCTGTACACAGAAGAACAGGGAGCGTTGTGGAATGCTGTGGTGATACCCACAAGGCTGCATATAAGCTAGGCAAGATCTGAAAAACAACTCCCTAAGTATTGTTTGTCTCATTGCTACAGGTGCTAATTGGTGGGTCCTTACAGTGCTGTAATGCACCATTTAGGGCTTATTGGTTTCAGTCAGAATCAGCTAGGTAGTTCTGCACTGATTCACAGTGAATCAGAGCTGTGAAGTATAAATGGTTTTGCAGGTTATTGCTTTCCCTATTAAGAAAATATTAAAACCAGATGATATCTTGAAGCAAGAATAACCAGAGAGAAATACATTCTAGAGCAACGGTGATAGTTTTATCTTGGGTGAAATTAGGTGTTTAACAATAGTAATACATGGTCACATGCACAAGATGCAGATGTAAAGCAGAAATCGAATTTCTAAAGTTTCCAAGTAAATTCACAAGGCACCTTCCCTCTTAAAAAACTGAATAGGAGACATCCATTAGAGATGTTAGAAATGCTCAGTGTATCTAACTGACAGTACAGAATGCAGAATAGTAGTACAGGACATAGTGGTAACTTGAGTTGCAGAATTTAAAGGTTATGAAAGTAACAATCAATTGCTGCAGTTAATTTATATCTAGATGTTAGGTGTTAATGGACAGCAAAAGTTTAAAAAAAAACAAAATATGTTTGTATACAAATGAAGAATAGATTGCAATTTCTTTGAAATCATTTCTGCTATTAGGAATATTCAGTGGGTGCTTTTATAGCCAGTGTAGATTAGGTTTTGTATGTGGCGTTTGATTCACCACTAGGTGATGCTGTTGATTCAGGCTTTTAGAAACTGTAACAGTCGTCTTTTTCCCGTTCTTCTACCCAAGTAAGGACAATAAAAGATTTGTATGCATGGTTTTCGGTTGGTTTGTTTGTGTGCATGTTTTAAGTGAGAAATCCCAGGATCTGTCTTTTCAGATTTAAGACTGATCTTTGACACAGATACTGATAGCTTTGTCATTTTGTGGTGGCGTGTGGGAAATGAGCCTGTGTCATCTCAACCCTGTTTCTTTTGAGACAGAATACAGTAGTTGTTATTCCCATGACTGTAGTAATCAAGGAAAAGAGTGCTGACTGTGGAGGCTGAATTGCCTTTCAGTTCAGCTTCAAGGTTGAAATGTAATGCTCTATTTCTCTGCTATGTTACAGAGGCATTGCTGCTGTATTCTCAAGGACAATTTCTTGTATTATCTGTATCCTATAGATCTTGGAACACTCTTTGGGGAGTTCCAAGAGCACTGTAAATAAAATACTATGGGTAGAATATTCTGCAGAATTCTCCAGAGTAATATTCCACACAGTCTAAATGATTCACATTCTGAGTTGCCTGCAAGTGACAGTGCATGGTCTGTGTCACTGTATTCCCAGTTTGTGGTTTGTAGTCCATATACCTAGTGAGGATCTTCAGAAATTATGCTGCTCAGTAATACTTTCATTGATAATGATCCTTTCATAGTGAGCCAGGTGTGCTGATTGCATGGCAACTTTTGGAGAAGGTTGGGAATTGGGGTCAGGTGGCTATCATCCACTGCTGGGTGAAGCAGGGACAAAAAGAAAAACACATGGATCTCTGCCTCCAAGAATATATTCAGAGAAAATGACAGCAAAATATGTGGCACACTCACATGAGGGATTTCACATTCTCTTATTTTAGACAAACCAACAGTAACATATTCTCTAGGTAGAGCACTAACTGCAGCTTCACTCAGGTCACACTTTGCACTTCCTAGTAAGTGGATGCCTTTCTCAAAGGATATGCCGCTGACACTGGCCTGATGGGATCATCCCTACTGCTGTACACCAGTTGACAAATGGTACTGCACTGGGCTCAAGCCTTCCAGCAGTCATGGTTGTGGTCCTTCCCTGAGGACTGTCTAGCTTCCTTCTCTGACAAATTCAGTTTTGCAAACACTGAGTGGCTAGTATTTTCCTGACATTGTATGGCAACCAGAACTCCCCTAGTTAACGGCAGCTTCTAATTACTTTTCTGGAATCATACGTGTCTACTATTCCTAATGGGGAAAACCCCACCTGTCTTTCTGCTATGACTTGTTCACAGCACTAATGTTACATCTTTCCTGAAAGATTTCTCAGTGTCACCCAAGGACCAGAATCAGTTTGATGGTTCTTTTTCTGAGTTGCCTGATCTTATAAATTGTAGCAGCTGGGACCTAAGAAAGGGAGGGTTATAATATGTTTGAGGTATTAACAATTTAAGAGAGGAATTGGCAAGAGCAGGTCCACTGCTAGATTGGATTCAGGACAGGTTTCACATTTGCACTCTGCACCCTCTGCCTGGGTTTAGGAATGCAGGATGGTGGTGTGGTACAGCTGCCAGACATGGTAATGCCATTTTGGCGCATCAGCTGCACATGTGAGAGCAAAGCATGATTCCTAAGCCAGAGCCTTCAATACATTATTTGGGTTAAAATCTCACAAACTGCAGTCAATGATTCCTGCAGTCTCTCTGACAGTGTGTATTTGTAGCCCAGAAAGCCAAGTATAACTGGGGCTGCAACAGAAGGAGCGTGGTCAATAGGTTGAAGGAGGGGATTCTTCTTTACTTGTCTCTTTTAAGATGCCCACCTGCAGTACTGCATTCAGTTTCGGGGTCCCCACCATAAGAGGGACTTGGAGCTGCTCAAGCAAGTCCTGAGGAGGCCACAGAGATGGTCAGAGGGCTGGAGCACCTGTCCTATGAAGACAGAGAAACTTGGGTTTGTTCAGCCTGGAGAAGAAAAGACTCTGTGGAGACCTTAGAGCAGCTTCCAGTACCTACAGGGGACCTCTAAGAATTGTGGAGAGGGACTTTTTACAAGGGCATATAGTAAGAAGACATGGAGGAATGTCTTTAAACTGACAGGGCAGATTTAGGTTAGACATTAGGAGAAAAATTCTTCACTATGAGGATGATGAGACACTGGAACAGTTGCTCAGAGAAGCTGTGGCTGCCCCATCCCTGACAGTGTTCAAGACCAGGCTGGATGTGGCTTGGTGCAACCTGATCTAGTGGAAGGTGTCCCTGCTCATGGCAGCGGGGTTGGAACCAGATGATCTTTAAGGTCTTTTCCAACCCAGAGCATTCTGTGATTCTGTCTGCTGCCTCCTTCCTAAAGGAGACTTGGGAGTCATTCTGCTCTTCACTGGAGTGGACCTCCTGCCTACCCACAGGATAATTTCAGTGAAATAGTAAATCAGAAAAGGAACAAGGCTGTGCTAGAGTAATAGTTCATCCATGAACAGAATCAGGTCTTGCTTGAGTACTTCCATGAGAAGTGTGAGAATATAGGTACACTCAAATTCTTGTGAGATGAAGCTAGGAAATAAATGATTAATTTTTGGCTTGGTGAAGTTTTCTAGTCTTCTCTGATATAGTCAGGTTACAATGAGTATCTCCACACCTCCTTTGAGCACTTGTGGGGCAGCTCTATAGCTTGGCCTGTTATTGGCTTTTCAAGATATGTGTTTATGGGTGGACAAGGAATAAGGGCATGGAGCAGAATCCTGCTGGCCACAGCATTGTCAGTAAGTTTCCACAGTTGTAGGCAATCAATCTGGCAACCTGCTTTTGAGAAAAAGTGCACGTGTCTGTGAAAGGCAAGAGAGCTGTGGGAGGTTGAAATAACAAGAAGCTGTTGTGTTCCTGGTTGGCAAAAATATGTCACAGGTTGACTGCTGGGAAAGCTTTTAGGGTATTTGTTTGAGTTTGTTGGGGTTTTTGGAGAGGAGAGTGAAGGTGCTTGTGAAGTAGTCCTCAAGAGACTGATGTTGAATGTTTTTTAGGGAGGAAAGGGGCAACAGCACATAGTCTGGGCTAATAGCCCAGAACTACAGGATAAGTAGCACTAATAGTCCTAATTTTTATTTACTGTGTTTCCATAAGTTCACTTTGGTACTTCTAAAGCACTCTTTATTTATTGCTTGCTTTGAATGGCCAAGCCAGAACATGACATGTGTTTATGCACTTTGTCTTTTCTAATTAATCTGCCTGAAGCTATAGTCAAAAGAGACCTTTGGGTACATTTCATCTGGATGGGTTTTGAAAGATTCCAGATGGTCCCATTAAACAGCAGTGGCCTGTCTCTTAGAGCTCTAAGAGACAGGCCTCTGGCCTCAGTATGAAAGTTTGGCCTCTATGCAAATATTTTGGTTTGGTTGGTTGTTTTTTGTTATTTATTTTAAACCTTCTTGAAGGACAGTTAGTCCCTGAAGTACTAGAAAGACTCAGATGGCTTTTAAGAGCATACCTTACTAAAATCTTCTCTGTTTTGGAGTGCAATTTACTTTTAATTGGCAACAGAAAAAAAAAATGTCTTTATGCTTACAAACAAAAATGGTTATTGTTGTCAGCATATTTCGTTTCTTGGGATTCACTGACCTTTGGGCATGGCTTATTTTATCTGGTGCTGTTGTTAAGTCTGTGCCTTTCCCCAAGCGGGATGAAGTTTTCTACCCATAGCAGCACAACCTGGTAAATTCTTCCTAGACAGAGGGAAATTCCAATTCATATGTTTAGAGAGAGAGTACAGAGTCAGCAAGGTGTTGCTGGGAGGAATGAGAGGCTGATGGCAATTTAGAGTACATAGATGGCTTTCTTTCAGGTCTGGTGAGAACTTTGCATGACCCTACTTACTTTGCTTATGTTGCTGGTTGGATATGGCCGAATGGAGAGCAGGAGTACCAGCAGGCGGCACTTTCGCAGGGATGGTCCTTCCTACTAGTAATTAAACAGAAATCTGATAGAGGGGAAAAAAAATCTTCAGGATTGTCAGTGTTCTGTAGCTGTGAAGTTGAGTTTTTTTGATTTAAAAAAAAAAAAAAAAAGTAGATTAAAGATTTATCTGTTAAGTGTTTATGTTCCACAAAGAGCAAGAAATTAAGCAGTCTGTATGGCAGTATTAAGGGATATGTAATGAATGTGGATATGTGAGATACCAGAATAAGATATCTACAGGTTTTCTATTGCTATTGGCTGTAAATCTTAAAATGGGGAACGGTGAAGTTATGCACAATTTAGTAATATTTAATTATATCTATTAGGAAATTTTGAATTTGCACAATACTGACTTGTAGGTTTGTATTTTAATTCAGTGGTTTCCAAACAATTTTGATCACGCATCCCATCAGTAAAAGTTTTGGACACACCCACCCAACATACTCTGTATAAATATATAGTACTATTCTATCATGTAATTATAAAAATATACAAAATAGAGATTTAAAAATACAAGGTAAAGATTAATTAAACACTGCTTGTAAAATATTTATTTTCGTTATTAATAGTACCAAAAAAGTTCTCCGTGCACGCAATGGTATTATCTTGCACCACTGCTAGGGTGTATTGTTGCATACACTCCATTTTGGAGACCACTGCTTTAGTCTATGCTAAGACATTACCTACATGTTTATAACAGCATGTTTTAACACTTGCTCCAGTAAATATTCACAAAGAGATTTCTCTGGTGTCCTGGGTTCAACAGTAGCAGTCATTTTTTCTCCTTCTTAGTAGGTGGTGCGGTGCTGTGGTTTTGACTTTTAGCCTGGGAACAGTGCTGATAACACTAATGTTTTTAGTTACTGCTCAAATATTTACTCTGACCAAGGACTTTCTGAGTCTTATACTCTGACAGGAGGAGGGGAAGCCGGGAGAAAGGAGAGACAGGACACCTGACCCAAACTAGCCTAAGAGGTATTCCATACCACAGCACGTCATGCCCACTATATAAACTGGGGGCAGGGACCCAGAAGAGTGAGATAACTGCTGGGTTAGGCTGGGTATTGGTCAGTGGGTGGTGAGCAGTTGTATTCTCTACCCTTGTTATTTCCCTTGTCATTATTATTATTGGTGGTAGCAGCAGTGATTTGTGTTATACCTTAGCTACTGGACTGTTCTTATCTCAACCTGTGGGAGTTACATTCTTTCAGTTCTCCTCCCCATTCCACTGGGAGTGGGGTGAGGGGAGAAAAGTGGGGGAGTGAGTGAGTGAACTGTGTGGCTGATTTACGGTTGGGCTTAAACCATAACACCTGGCATTTATAGCTCCCAAGGTTTGGCTGGAGGAGAACTTAGGAAAGCATCAGAAAAGACTGTGGAAGAGTTGCTTATTTTGATGCCTTTGTAAATTTAATACATTAATCTTTTAGAAATATAAAGAATGTACTTATATACAGTTATTTCTATTGTATTTTTATATATGTATCATGTCAGTATTGACAGAATTCATGTTCATACAATGAAGATTAATAGTGCTGCTTCTTCCTTTTTTTTGCTCCTATTGCTGTAAACAAAAAAGAGCTAGAGACTGATTCAGAGAAAACTCCAGGAACTCAGTTTCAGGTTGACAAGCAGGTATTCTTTACTGCGGTGCCAGGAGACACTGGGGATAGCTCCTCCTAATGTGGGTTCACGTATTGTCACACAGGCCATCCTCATATAGTCACTTGGACATACATACGTATTCATGAGGCTACACATGAATGACATCATTTTCCAGAAAGATTCCCACATACATACAAAATGTGATGGTCTTTGAGAGTCGTTTACTTCTTTCAACAATGGTGATCACCTCTGGCAGTCTTTGAAGCACCAGCTCAGTCAACATAACAAACATAGCAATCATCCTGTCCCTGTACTTATCAGGTAGCTTAACTGCTCCCATTCTGGACATTTGCTAGTCTAGGATACTACCCAGTAGATGTTCACACCAACTCAGTGGGGTCATTAACATAGCAATCATCCTGTCCCTCCACCCATCAGCCAGTTTAACTGTGCCCATCCCCAGGTCCTGGTTTTTCTATTTTATTTTTCTTACACTTTTTGTACTAAGGTCCTATGGACCTAAAGCTACCTTCAAGCACACCCCCATTACAAAGCCATCAGACTTAACCTTACTTAGAACTGATTACATTTTGTGCCTCCTCCTTTCAGGACATATCTTAGGTTAAAATGTAATAATTTCATTGTTAGAACTGCAGTGAATTTGAGAATAAGTTGTTTAATCTCAAGAATTTAGTGATACATTGTAAAATGGTGAAAGAAATATGGTATAAAGATGATATTTAACACAAGTCTGTGCTATTAAGCATTTTTTAAAAATCAACTCTCTCTTCTGTTACAGGAATATGAGGCCTTAACCAAACAACCAGCTTGCAATCCAGATGTTTGGGTGAACCTTGCCTGCACATATTTCTTTCTGGGAATGTATACACAAGCTGAACAAGCAGCCTTGAAAGGTAAGATGTATGCCTCTGATGAAAAGGACTACTCATGGACTTGAACACTTAAAGTGATTTCTAGACAAAGTATTTAATGCTTTTTTATATATATAGGAATAAAGGAAGGACACTTTTGAGCAAAGTTGGGTTGTTTTTTTTTTGTTTGTTTGTTTATTTGTTTCCATTTAACTGGAGACTTTTATTGCAGTTCGGTTACTAAAAGTACTGTGGGCAGGTGAAGCAGCTGGAACTGGAAAGAAGCATCTGGAAAATAAATTATCTTGTTAATTTCTAAATGCAAAACCTAGCATATGTTGACCAGCAGCAATAAATTACTTCTCTTTTGACTGATTTAATGTCTCCAAGCCAGTGCAGAAGAAGTTAATTTGGCAAGTGAAATTAGCACAAAATGTGGAGCTGAGAGAGTTCAGCATTATCCCTGTTGTGGACAAGAGCATAGTTTGAGTGACTTAGTAGGCGATCTTGTCACTTCCTAAGTCTGATATGTGTATGTGATTCTTCAAGGTGTGAAGTTCACTGCAGTCCTATTGTTACATTTCTGCTTTAATCTGAATGGGATAATTTAAAGAAGAGAAATAAAATTAGATTCCAAGGCAGTTTTTACTGCTTAAAAACGTTTCTGCAGTTTGTTACCCATCACCTTCTTTTTATCTTTGTGATGTATATTGTCTTCCATAGCCATAAATACCCTGGTGCTTTCTAAATAGGATTAATAGAAATGATACCTCATTCAGGTTCTGACTCTTGTATTTGCAGAATAAAGCTCTTACAGATTTTCTCCTTTCTTTCTTTTTGTCTGTAGTCTTCTAGTCTTGGACTGAAAATAGGGTAGGGAGGAAAATAACTGTATTTTCTGCTACTGTGGAGGAGTAACTTCAAAAAGGACAGTTTTATAATATCCCTTTAAATTGTTTGGAAAACCATGCTGTTTGGAAACAAAACACTGGAATGTTTTGTTTGTACCTATAAAAATTCACAGAGCTTTGTGATCTGTATTCTTCAAGAGGCGTGTAAAATTCTAATATTCACAATAATTTATTTTTCATGCACCACAAATTTGATCTTTAGAGATTACAATCTAGGACATGAACTGGAATCTGAAAATACTTGGGCAATACATCTTGAGCTGTCTGTATGACTTAAACCATGGGGAGGCTTTCAGCTGCACCATTGTCCTCAGCTTCACATCATGTGAATTACAATAATCTATTTTAGAGGTGACAGATAAACAGCTGGGCATACACCTTTATTAACTGTGAGTTAGTTCATGGTAGTGGTAGGGTAAGAGGTGTGGTTAGTGGTACTTGGGTGCTGGAGGCAAAGGCAAGAATCTTAAGAAAGAGTGTAAGATGTAGAGAGTGTAGCTGAGGGAGGGAACAAAAAGTAACTGAGTGCTCATGCTAGTCCTGATTTTATGTAATTGTTTAAGGACAGCATGCCATTGTTTTGTTTTTTTTTTTAGTGAGGTGCTAAAACTTTTTGTAACACTGTAACACTGATGATTTCTGGCTACTTAAGCTTGGTGAGGAGGCAGACACAGCTGAAGATTTGTAGCACTTGCCCTTTCTCCATTGAAGGCTTCAAAGTGTGGTATGTTCCCCTCCCCACTTCGGTCATTTCAGGCTTTCTACATTGAGGTTGAATGGTTTTCTTCACTCAAGACAGACAGATCCTCTTCTAGGTTTTCTTTAACATCTCAGGATTGCATCAGTGATGGCTGTTTGTAATAAATTATTGACAGCTGAGGCCATAACATCTTGAGACCTCTTACATGATTTTTCAAAGATCCTAAAGAAGCAAAATATTTAATTGGATATAGATACAACAAGTGAAGTCTCTAGAAGAATACCATTTATCCAGTACTGCCTTGAATGATAGTGTTAGTGTTGGTCTGTTTATCTTTGTTATTTGGGATTATTTTACCTAAATTCTTGCATACTGCTTGCTGTTTATTTTTGCAGTTATGTTAAGCTCCTGAAAGTAGCATAGTGCTAAAGCAAATGAGGGAGAAATAATTTAGTTTCAGCTATAATTCTAAATTACTACAGTGATGGAATCTCTCTGTGAAGGGAACATAACAGTCAGCTAGCTTTCTGTACTAAATCTTCTACACAAATGTATAAATATCTAAAAATCAAATATAAGCTCCTTCTTCCCATGTACCGTTGCTGTTGCTTAAGAAAATTACTGTTAACTGAGGAGAAACATGCAGGATACTTAAAAATTAGGAAATTAGTATTAAAAGCAATGAGGTAATTGCATTTCATGTGAGATATATCATCCACAGTCTCTTGTAGAGCAAGGTTTTACATTTGTTTTGTAATATATGTGTTCTTTTAGCTTGTCGTTACTTAAGTAAAATTTCATGGTACATTCTCTCAGGAAAGTATAAATCTGTTTATCAGAAGTCATATAAACCAGAATTAATGCAAATATAACCTCAGAAGTAGAACAAAAAGGCAATAAAGAAAAATCTTTCTTTGAAAGTTTTTCATTACAGTTGTACTTTACCTCCTCTAGGCTTTCTTCCATATTACTTTCATATATTTCTGGCTTCTCCTTTTTCCCTGCTGTCTTCTTACATTGCAGTTCTTAATGTTCCTGTATCTAAGGTAGTTACTTCAAGGCAGCTATTGTTGTTTCATAGTCATCGCATAGTGAAGCTGCCAAGTGATGCTTTGTTTACTCCTTCTGCCCCTCTGCTGTCATACATTGGCTGAATGTGTTTTCCATGCTTGTGATAGCCCTGTAAGAATGAGACTGAAAGTCTTCATCTTGGTTTAATAAATAATAATAAATACATATTTATTTTTTTTTATTATAAAACCAAATAACCTCGTAGTGCATTCACAGTTCATGTGTTTTGCAAAGGATAAGGAGTAGAAACTTACCCTGTCACATTTGGATGGTGACCCTGGCAACTGATCCTGGTGTTTAGAAGCCTGCATAGTGCTCTCAGAAGCCATTGGCTAGCGCTGCGTTAAGAAAAACACAAGAACTGACTGTTCTTTTAAGCCACAAAATGTACATAAGTGAGGCTGCAGTTAACTCTGTTGTGAAAATAAGTCTTTTTTGGATAAATGGAATTTTACAATGAAAGTTAAGATGCATGTGCAGATAGAGTTACATTGCTCAACCAGTCATTAAAGTTGTCTGTAGTTTTGGGATTTTTTGAGGGCTTTTTCCTTTCTCCTGATTTTTGATGGGCACAGCTTTGTTATTACATTACTTCTTCACAACTCTGCATGTGTCAGGTCTGAATGTGATTTAACTGAACAGAGATACTTCTCATTTCACAGCCTATACTAGAAGGAGCAATGTTGTACGAAAGCAGAACAGAAATGGGTAGTAAGAGCAGTGACATTTTCCAAACCAGTTTTGCTTATACATGTACTAATGTTTGCCAGGTGTCAGAAAGTTGTCACCAGTGAAAATGTGCAGTTGTAAGTGGGCATGGAAAAGTTGCTTGAGAGCAGTAATTAGTTTTCATTGCATTTAGCTGTGGTTTTGAACCAGCAGATTTAGATATAAGGAACTTTCAAAGTGTGTAAGTAAAAATATCAACTTATACATATTTAAACTTTAAAAACTACTAACTGTTTTCTTGCTTTCTTTTTAAAGTATTGTGGAAGCTACAGAACAGTAATAATTTGCTTCAGTGATCTTTAACTTCATGTGCTTAGGCATGACTGAAATGTGTATATAATGCAAGTAACTGAACATAGCTGAACTAGCTTTTATGTATTTTGGGAATGGGAAAATTTCAGTGAATGTTCTCCGTAAATTTCATTCAAGAAAATTCTGAACAGTTGAGTTATTCAAGTGTGTGTAAGTGTGAACCTTCCTGCCTCACCATGGTTCTTCAAACATTTTTTCCCGTACCCTTGCGTATTCCTTCCACCAGTGAAACTGTGGTTCTGAGGCACAGAAGGCTTCATTCAGCTACTGTATTCACGTGAGCAGGGTGTCGTTTCTCAGGACAGGAGAATTATATTCCCTCTGGTGCTATTTTCTGTGTTGTCAGGCTGGAGCCTTCTTAACCCTGTTTCATTCCTACCAGCTCCTGCTATGTAGAAGATGTGTTCTATGTCTATTAATGTGTGAAGAGCTGCTTCGGCATAGGCGTTACATCTGCTAGATGGGATTTGTTAATACTAGATGCATGACCAGCATTACCTTGTGATTCTACAAGAGGGCAGAAATGCCACATTGTCCATTACTGTGTTTCATCATCTTCTTACTGCCTGTGGCAGCAAAATGGAACCCACAAGGAGTCTGAGCTGCCATTTCTAGTGCTTAACTTTTTGTTTAGTAATTAGTGAAGATAACTGTCTTCTGTTCATTACACTTTTACAAATACTTCACTTAGGTACCTGTTCAGTGTCAGCACATAAAACTATACAGAAAACTTTTAAAATCATTGTCAACTATGACTTTAGTGCCTGGAACATCAGCACTGATCGTGACAAAAATTCTAGTGTAGGAATATTGATGTGTTTCCTAGCTTGAAAGACATATATTCTATCTAGCTATCTCAGTCATGTCTTTAGCACGATGACAATTCTAGATTTGGTGCAGGGTCCAGTTTGTTGCCATGCAGCATTGTTATTATTTTTGTTATGATCCCTAGATTGCTTAGTACTGATAACAAAGTAATAATTTACAATCATCTTCTTGAAAAAGTAGGATAGAAAAAAATTGTGCTTCCTTGTGGCATCAATACATCAGCAATGAGAAAATCCAGTAGCAGCAAAGAGTAGTAAAAGAACAAGCCTAATGTCCCTTAAAAGTCATTATCTCTGATGAAGCAGTTGTATCACTTCCTGCTTCAGTGATTGACAACAGCTTTATCCAATATTCATAACCAGATTCTTTCTGGAAAGGAATCTGATCTTATTCATATGTTTCCTTGTCTTCCTCAAAAAATTAATTTGGCACTCAAAGAAAATAAACTGCTGATATTTAATGTTTCCATGGCTCTGCTTACTATATCAACAGGACTGTTTTTTTCATTTGTTTGTTTTTTTTTTTCCCTCTCCTTCTTTGGCTGACATTAAGTGTCTTATTTTAAAGGCTATCAAATGGATAGTATCATATAATATCATATGACAGCAAACATTTTCTTCTCCCTCAGTATATCCATGCCCACCATCAGTACTCAGGTTTCATCTTTTGCCTGGTTTTAGGTGTAAAATAACATGGACTAACCCTTCAGTTTTTGCCAAGAAGTAAATAATAATTTTAATGTCAGATCAGACGCCAGGTCTAAGAAGGCAGCACAGCAGTCATTGGTTGACCAGTGAAACAAGAATTCCTTCCTTTAGATTCTTGAGGGAGTATTGCTTGCAAGTCACAATTTTCACAGCAAAATTAATGTTAAAACTCACTAAAAAAAAAAAAGAAACAGAACCTACTCAAAAAAGGAACATGTGTCTTTACCCATAGCACAGTGATTATACAATACGTTATTTTCAGTGTAAATCCCACAATCTGTCCTGCTTATATTTTTGGAGTCTTTGATAATCATATGTTTTAAATTGTGAGGGGTGGTTGTGGTTGGTTTAAATTTCACACAAAAGCACATGTGGGGTCCATGTGCAACCCTTCTAAACTTTGATATTAAAACCTATCAGTTAATTCTGGGGCATATGTAGAATTGCCACGCTATCATTGCCAACTTTTTGAAGACATGCATTTAAATTAAGGTCCCTTAACTTTCTAACTCAGTGAATGAAAGAATTTCTGACACAATAGTACATTCTAGTCATACTGTTGCTTATACAATATTGCTTGTAGATCAGAAAAAAAACTTTCTGTTCTTTAATGGTTAGGCTAATGAAAATTCCCATTTTTTTTATCCTAGATTGAAGGCCATTTAACTTCTTAAAAACTTGATGCTCTGTTGTTAAGATGTGACTTTGTGAGAGCGCTCTCATACCTTGGCTTTTTTTGGACGTTTATGTTGTAGCAGTTGTTAAAACATACAACTCTCTGTCCTCTTTTTCTAGTAACATGGTTAAATAACACAGCTTGGGAAAGAGGAAGTGAGAGAAATAATTTCTGTACCTATCAGAAGTATGTGGGCAGGCTTACACCGCAAGCTTGATGAGAATGGCCTGGGTTTTCACAATGTCTGCTGTTACAAAGGGTGTTTTTACTATGTAGAGAAAGAGTGAGAAGCCTGAAAATCTGTCCCTTCATGCCTAAAAAAAAAAAGCAAACCACCTAACTTATTACTAGAAAATTCCATCTTGGGAGGGTGGAAGGAAGAGGTTTTGGTGGTTTGAGCCCTCTTTCATGGTTTAAGATGTCAGAAGAATTACAGCCTTGTGTTACAGGCCATTGCTTTGCTAACTCTGCAACTTTTGTGGCTTCATAAACACAGTAAGTCATTCTGCTTTTAGAAAGATTCCATGTTCATCCTTTCTGTTGAAACATAGGTTGCCAGCTGGTTGGTCAGAGCAAGAATAAGGGTGCTCATTAGTTGAGTAGGCTAAAGAAAATACAGGAAACCAGGGAAAGCTTTTGGAAGATTGCTTGCAAAAGAAATTAATAGCTCTGTTGGATAAGGACCTTTGTCACTCTCAGTGAAGCACAAAGCTCTCTCTAGTGACTTGAAGCTCTTACAGTTAACTCACTCCATATGACACAAATTGTTAAATGGAATTTCTAATCCTGCTTCAGCAAGAAATTTCATGAACTTCAGGGGCTTTAGAAAGGATATGTCTCCCTTAAATCTCTTTCCATATTTTAGTTTGAATCTTAGCTAAGAATAATATAATGTGCATACATAACAAAATAATAGCAGCAATGGGTTTCACAATACACTGGAAGTTGACAAGATTCCTAAAATTATGAATCACAATTTATTTTAAATGTGACACTTTATAGAAGGAGCCTTGATTATTAATTTATCTGTTGCTGCTTTTTATTCTCTAAAAGATGCTGTGCTATGTGTCACAAAAAAAATCCACAATTATCCAGACGGCCCTGCAGGGAAAAGAGTGCAATTCCTAAATGTGTAAAGGCTCATGGAAGACAGAGGCCAATGAAAAGGTGTTTTTTTTTTTTTTTTCAACAGAGATTTAGAAAGAAATGGTCAGGGAATTAAGATTGGAAGCAGGAAGGCCTCTAAACCACTATAAAATTGGTAGAACCTGCTTGGGCATGACCTGCAAAGGCTGCATCAGTGAAGAACTGTACTTGGGCTAGTTAATGAAAGAATATGGGTGCATGCATGTCTATTGAGAAAGAAAGTTAAAAACAAGAGGCAGCTTGAGTTCTGTGCAGCGATAATTAACTGAATTTTCCTTTCAGCACCTAAGAGTCGTCTTCAGAACCGTTTACTCTTTCACCTGGCACATAAGGTATGATGTATTTTCTTCACTCCTACTTTGGTTTTTTTTCAATTTGATAATGTGTAATTTATATGGCAACCTGGCAGAATAATTAAAATGTCTGTGACAGCAAGAGAACAAACATTTTCCATAACCACCCTTCTGTGTTAAAATGCGGATAAGAAAGCGATTATGAAAACATGAACTTAGAGTAGATGCCCTTAGCATGTATCTAAGGAAAGTCTTACCAACACACTTCACATGTCATACAACAGGAACCTTGTGGTATTTTGGATCAGAAGGAACCTGGAACTCAAATCGAATCAGAAATGTATAAGCCACTATTTTTCTGTGCACCAAGATTTTGTAAGTTGCAGCTGCCTTACATTTAGCAATTTGACCAAAGTGGTCTGTATCCTCCTAAGTAATTCAGTATCCAAGAAGTTACATTGTTTGTAGCATGAAATTTGCATTAATTTCAGCAAGCATTAAATGCTTATTTCATTTACCACACATTTCTATGTTCCCTTAAATTTGGGTCTGTGTTATACTTAACTGGTATTGTGCTACTGAAAAGACTGAGTTGAAAGAAAGTATAAATCCTGAATGTTAGCTTTGATGTCAGATTCTCTTTACTTAAATCTTTGTTGAGAAATCTTAAAATATTTTTCTAGTGGTGCTGACACTAATGTTTGTGATAAAGAGAAGTTGAGTATTAGTTCATCTGGTTAGTCTTTGGAATATAAAGGGTTTTACAAAACTGAAGCTCATTGCCTTTATTTCTCTTCAGCAACTTCTCTTGCCTTTATGCTGGGGTATCATTTTGTGACTGACTCAAAGAGGGAGGAAAAGGATTTGAAGAAAACCCGAAAGATAGATGAAAATCAAAGACATGATATTTTGTGGGTGAAATGATTCATTATTAGTGTTGAATCAGCAGAATCGGCAAAGGGAAGCCCTGGAATAACTGATTTGAGTGTAGTGATTAGGTGAATAGCCTCACCTTTACTATTGTAATACAAATATAATGGGTATGTTTAACTCTATTCCTTGTTTTTATCCTTGTGTGCATGTTATGTGCTATTCAGCAGTCCTTTAAAAATAAACTATTTACTTAAAGAAACTGGAAATTTAAGAAGCTAATGAAAAAGATTTAATGCTGTAAATAAGTTGTGAAAATTAGTGCTTGTGTGTTGGCAAGTCTTGAATTTTGTGCTATCCATGAGAAGTAAGATTTCGATCTGCAAGCAGGAAAATTTCTGCTGGCTCACATAATAAGTCAAATCTTGTGTTGCAAAAATCTGTTTGTGAAGTAATTTAGCTCTTTCCCTCTTATCCACCAAGACATGTGACATGTAATTATGTATAAATCACACTTTAAAGGAAAATGGCTACTTAGTTTTCAGCTTTGCATTTACCTAGTTTCAACTGGTCTGCCTTCTCTAATGTTTGCTTTCTCCACTGGTCAAATTAACTTTAAAATAACAAGTTTTCCAGATGTTTAGTATTAATCACCTACTTTTTGCCAGCAAGGACAAAACTAATCCAGCTAATTAAAATTTTTTTTTTCACTGAATTCATCTGAGAATATGTCACATTCTTTTTAGTTCAGTGATGAGAAGAAACTGATGAGCTCTCACCAGAATCTACAGGACATTACAGAAGATCAGCTTAGCTTGGCATCTATCCACTACATGCGGTCCCACTACCAAGAAGCCATTGATATCTACAAACGCATTCTTCTTGATAATCGGTGGGCACCTTTACTCTGAACCTTAGTGGTTTCTTTGATGCTGTTGGTATTTGAATTCTATTTAGCTGCTTGGTTTCTGAAAGTAGGATATTTTCCTAATCACTATGTCCCTTTCCCACCACAAAATGTGCACAAGTTGCAAACCCCTCAGTTTTGTTCATTGCAAAGCATTATTGAAAAAATCATGTTTTAAAAAGTCTGCTTTCTTTTGTTGTTGTTTTTTTTAAGTGATATTTTTTGTTATTAATTCTGACATTATTTTTTTTTTATTTTGTTACTTACTTCTGAAATGATATATTGTTATGTACCTGCTTTGCCTTTTTCTTCCCCCCCCCCCATGATGGCTAGTCTGGTGACCCTTGTTTGTGGTTACTGACTTCTTCACCTCTTAGCCTTTCTAAGAAGGGTTCAATTCTTAGTTTTTATAGAGAGAGTTTCTTGTATTTCTTTATGTCTGAAATTCTTTCAATTTTTGTTTATCATAGAATCATAGAATGGTTTGGGATGGAAAGAACCTTAAAATCATCTAGTTCCAACCCTCCTGCTGTAGGCACGGATGCCTCACACTAGACCATGTGGCCCAAGGCTCTGTCCAACCAGGCAGGGGTGGAGCATTTACTACTTTGGGCAGCCTGTTCCAGTACCTCACCATCCTCACAGTAAAGAACTCCTTCCTTATATCTAACCTGAACTTCCCCTGTTTAAATCCATTACCCCTTTTCCTGCTATGTTTTCTTTGCTAATGTTTTTCCTATCATATTCTGCAAGTGTTCAATTTGAGATTTAACAAGTAACAAATTAAATTCTTAAGTGGCTGAAATAATTGTTTAGTAAAATAGAAACTGCTGTCACAAAATACAGACCTGTCTTTTTTCCTTTTGAATGCTTTAGAGAAGTCCATGATAATATGTGCATATATATCATGTGTGCTCAGGGAAGAGATTTTTTTAACTCCCAAGTCCCATAGAAAAAAAACACTCAAAGCTAAACAGGTAACCTTCACAACAGTTACACTTCTATTGTTTCCACAAATGCCTGTCTTTTGTGTCTAGTTCTTCCAGCTTGATAGCTTGTCATGGCAAGGATTTTTTTGAAATGATTGCACTTGGTATAAGATAAAAAGATCCATAAAAATATTTTCAAACTTTTATGTGCATACTTTCAGCTTCCAGAGGGCTGACTCGCCTGTTTAGGACTCTGGTTGGCAAAATTCCTTGAGAAACATTACTGAAAGACAAAGGGGTCCAGGAAGGCTGGATGTTCTTCATAAATGAAATCCTTAAGGTGCAGGAGCACATGGTCCCTATGTGCCAAAAATCAAACCAATGGGGAATAGATCAGCCTGGCTGAACAGGAAGATATTGCTGAAACTCAGGAAAGAAAAGAAAAATTATCACCTGTGGAAGAAGGGACAGTTACCCCATGAAAAGTATAAGGGTATTCTTAGGTTATGTAGGGAAAAAGTTAGAAAAGTGAAAACACAGGTGGAACTAAATCTGGCCACTGTCATAAAAGATAATAAAGCATGGCCTGGATAAGTGGGTTCTTTGCTGGGTTGGAAACTGGCTGGATGGTCTAGCTCAAAGAGTGGTGGTAAATGGAATTACATCTAGTTGGCAACTGGTCACTAGTGCTGTCCCTCAGGACTTGATGTTAGGGCCAGTGTTGCTTAATATCTTCATTGATGATCTGGATGAGGGGATCAAAGATACCCTCAATAAATTTGTGGATGACACTAAGTTGTGTGGGAATGTTGATCTGCTGAAGGATGGGAAGGCTCTGCAGAGAGATCTGGACAGGCTGGATTGATGGGCTGTGGTCAGTGATACGAGGTTCGACAAGGCAAATTGCTGGGTCCTGTATTTGGCCCACAACAACTTCAAGCAATGACACAGGCTTGGGGAAGAGTGGCTGGAAAGCTACTCATGGAAAAGGACCTGGGATGCTGCTTGACAGCTGCTGAACATGAGCCAGCTTTTGCCTAGGCAACCAAGACCAACAGCATCAGAAATAGCGTGGCTGGCAGTGATTATCCCTCTGTACTCAACACTGACAAGGCTACACCTCGAATCCTATTCAGTTCCTATATCCTCAAATTCAGTTTCAGGCCCCTCACTACAAAAAAGATGCTGAAATGGTGGAGCGGGTCTAGAGAAGGGCAACAAAGCTGATGAAGGATCTGGAGAATAAGATTTATGAGGAACGGATGATGGAACTGGGGTTGTTTAGTCTGTAGAATAGACAGCTCTGGGGCGACCTGTCATGGCTCCCAAACCGAAAATCCAAAACGCAGCGCTACACCAGCCACTGCTTAAAGGGGAAAAATGACTGCTGCTCCTGAACCCATGACACGACCTTAATGCTCTCTACAACTGCCTGAAAGGAGGTTGTAATGAGGGTGGGGGTTGGTCTCTTCACCCAAGTAACAAGCTGACGGACAAGAGGAAATGGCCTCAATCTGAGGGTAGGCTTAGACTGGATGTTATGAAAAATTTTGTCACAGAGAGGATGGTCAGACATTTTAACAGGCTGCCCAGGGAAGTGGTGGAATCACCATACCTGAATGTGTTCACAAACCATGTAATTGAGGCCCTCAGTGATATGGTTTAGTGGTGGTCATGGCAGTCCTAGGGTAATGGTTGGACTTGACTTGATGATCCTAAGAGTCTTTTCCAAACTATCTGATTCGATGATTCTGTGATTTGACATGCTTGTAAAAGATGTATAGACATTTGAAAGCTTTATCACTGATTTTAGTGTTCTGTAGTATAACTCTGTGGTGGAATTTAAGTGTTCTCTTTAATCCTCTTTCCCACAGGGAATACCTGGCCTTGAATGTATATGTGGCCCTATGCTATTACAAACTGGATTACTATGATGTATCACAGGAAGTGTTAGCTGTTTATCTTCAGCAAGTTCCTGACAGCACCATTGCTCTTAACCTTAAGGCTTGTAACCATTTCCGCCTTTACAATGGGAAGGCTGCTGAGGTATCTATTGGACAGCCCTTCAGTACACTTTTGTTTTAGTTTAAGATTCTGTATAGTTTGTTGTTTTTTTTTTTTTTTTTATCTGTCTTAATCAGAAATGTTGATGGAGGTCTCCATTTTGTCATTGTGTCCGTCTCTCAGGAGTGTCACCTCTGTCAGTTTTCCTGATGTTAAGCCATCTGTCCACATGTATGCCCAGTAGTCTTACACTTCTCCCACTTTTGACCTTGTGTCTATATATATTACCCAATTGCTAAAAAATTACATAGAACTGGGAAGGCAAAAACCTTCCAGTGATCCAGCACTGCTGGAGATGTCAGGCTCATATGAAACTCCGTTTATACTTGTGTTAAAATTTTGGAATGTGTGTAATTCCAGGCAGAGCTCAAGAACTTGACAGAGAGTGCTTCATCATCATTTGAGTTTGGCAAAGAGCTCATTAAGCACAATCTGGTGAGTAATGTATTTATTGGATTTAATATGAACCTCACTCATTTGTAGAGCTTTTCTTGAGGATTCATGAAATAGAATATTTGGGGACTTGCAGACCCAATTGAATCTCTGCTGCCATGTAAATCCCACTCCAGACATCCTACCTATATAATCAATGTGCCATCAAGTGTACTTTTTATCCATGGCATTTTTTCCTGTCAGTCTGAGACTGTGTCAAGGAAAGAAAAATGCTGTTGTTTTTAACCCCGAAGGCATATTAAAATAATTTATGTCCTGTAATAATACCTTTGCAAGATATTTTGTGGAACCCAGTCAATAAGGACACTGCAGAAACAAGTAAGAATGCGTGACCCTGAACTCTTAGTAGGAAAACAATATGAGTGGAATTAAGATTAATGGAACTAAGATAACTCAGAGAAAATGGTCTTCATCCTAAAAGTACTTAAGAAGGAGTTGTAGGGAAAAAGCTGCAGTCTTCAGCACACTGCTGTGTGTTCTGCAGTTTCAAGGTCACTAGTCATCTGTTAATTTTCCCTGCAGTGGTATTATTTGCTGACCAACCCCTAACAGTAGATTGCTTTTATTTAACGATGAGGAGTTGCTTGCTTTGTCTTTTTTCAAGAGTAGTCACAACAAGCTAACACTTTTCCCCCCAAGAGTTAAAGCTGCTTTCCAACTGAGTTTTTGTAAGTCAACATTATTTATTTTGAATTTCTGTCTTTCTGCCAGTGGTTTACTGAATAAGTATGTTAGATTCTGTTGGAGGAACTGTCATGTGAAACTGGAGTATAATTGACTGCTCCTAACCAATTTCGGATCTTGTGGCATCCTAAATAAATGCAGAGTTGTTAGCCTAATTTTTCCATATGAATGCTTCTTAAGCCAATTGTAATTCTGTATGTACTCCCCTCACCCTTGTCTCAGACCATATTATTCTTTAAAATCTTTGATATATAATGTATCACTGCTTTGAGTTACTAAAAGCTGGAATAAATTATTCTTTATTGATGGATTAAATATATTCTTCAGAATAAAGATTGTCACACAGCATAATTCTGTAGTTATATTAAAGCAGGGAATATGGTAATGTCAGTACCACTGCCCTTTTCCTATTGTTAATGTAGGAATTTCTGGATTTATTTCCTTGAATTAAGAGATCATAGACAAGGTTTTGATAACAGTTATCAATATGCTGCTTTTCTCTGCAGGTGGTGTTCCGAGGAGGAGAAGGTGCTTTGCAGGTCCTGCCTCCTCTGGTTGATGTTATTCCTGAGGCAAGACTGAATCTTGTGATTTACTATCTCCGGCAAGGTAAATATCACTTTCCTCTGGCTCTTCCATAGCTTCAGGGCTGACATTAATTCATCTGATCTCAACTGACTGTTCAATTAAGTGGTCTGTTTTTTTTTTTTTTTTTTTTTTCCTTTGTAGTGAAATGCAATTTATTTCATTTTTTGTTCCTCTGGAAAATAAAGATCTATGTGCTCCCATGGCTTGTAGAAAAGGGTGCAGTCAAATAAATCTACTTCAGCAGAGTTTTGGGGGGGGTTTGGGCTGCAGAAGATGGCTTTGGCGATGATGGTGTTTAGATATTTATAGTGAGAGTTATACTAGTTACACTATTTCTGTAAATATGACACTGAGTATGAGCCAAAATCACTGTGAAAGAAAGGCTATAGTTTGTGAGCAAAATATTTCATTCCAGGTCTACTATACAACTCTCAAAGAATGCAGGTAGGTAGCCAGAACCAGTTGGAAAGCACTGTTTCTCCTCTTTGTTGTCTGGCTTCTTTCAATTTTATATGAGTTTACTTTCAGAGCTGTTCCTATTCCTTCATTGTGTTCCTTTATTCAACTGCAGCTTGACTGGCTGAGTACTGAGTAGGTGTTAAGTGCAGTCATCTAATATAAGGTAATGTGATGATTGCTTTTCCATCCACTACTTTTTTATAATGTACTTTGTCACCTTTAAAAGGCGACAGAATAAGTTTAGATGACCAGAGCATCTGAAAGCAGAAAAATGTGTTTTATTAATTTTTAAATAAATAAAGTCCATGCCTACTCCCTCCCCCCCGCAATATTGAGAAATTACCGGGAAAAAAGGAGACCTATACTTCTGACAAAAGTCACACCAGCTTGTTATTCTTTGCATCACAGTAAGCTCATCAGAGAATCCAAGTATATACAAGCATAGTACATTGAAAAAGTTCCATGAGTGTGTTTGACTTGGAGTTTTAGATACTGATTCTAAGTAACATCTATAGGATTTGTAGTTAACAAGACTGGTGAGATTTAATCTTTTTAGTTGGAATAAGTTCTCTTTGGTGCTCAGTATCCAGGACTGCTTCTTTTGTCTTCTTATACAATTGAAACACTGCTTCATTGTTTCAGTTCAACTCAGGCTGTGACAAATTTTAGAATATCCCACTAATGATAACTATTAGGTGTTACAGAAGTTTGTATTGTAGCAGATTTGTATTTGCAATAATACAATAAAATCTCAATAAAGTCATATTATACCATGTCCACTACTATCCCCTTATCCATACAACCAGTCATACATTGGGCTAGTTAGTACATTTTAGCATTGGTAAATCTATGCCTGCTGTTCCCAGTCACCTTTCTGTCCAGTATTTTGTTGCCAATATCACCATAGATAATACTGGTATTATTATCAATAATATTGTATGAAACAGTGTATGGATGGTATGTACTAACAAAAAGTAGTTTTTGCTTGATGAGGCTGGTACAATGCTGTATTAACAAAATTTTGACAATAAAAAGAGCATCTTCACTAGGTTGGTTTACAAAGCTGACCGTAGTGCCAACATCTTTTTTGATTTAGATGTTCAGGATCCTTTCAGTTTATTTTTTGGGTGGAAGAAAGTTGTTGATTGAATTCAAACTTTACATTTAAACTTCTATACCAGTAGTGCTTTTTCCTTGTTAAAATTAGGATCGGGTAAGAGCTGCTAGATAGATTTTGAAATGTTGACAAGGAAGAGATGAAGTTTACCTCCAGATTCATGGTACCCTATCCTCCTTAAGGGGTAAATAAATATGAGAAAAGACATGAAGATGAAGGATTTATTATCTTTACCTTGTACTGTTGAGAAGGCAGCCACTGGATAATGAACAAGGGGAGCAAATCATCACTACCAGGAAAATTGTAGTAGTAAAGAAGCTATTACTCACTCGATGTTTGTTGAGTTCTAGAAAACCATCACCATTGTGATAAAAATTCACAGTGATTTATAGTTATCTTTCTCCTTCTGTCTGACTGCTTTATTTCTTAGTCTATAACTGTTGGGGAATGTTGTAGAGGAGGAGTGACTTGTTCTAATACAGCGTGCTATGGGTTGTCATGCATTCTAATGTGGTATTTCAGATGATATGCAAGAGGCTTATAACCTGATCAAGGACCTGGAACCTACAGCTCCACAGGTAATTGGAAACTGATATCATGGTACATAAAGAGAGAGGTTATAAATGGATATGAAATCTGCCACATACAAAACTGGTATCCTGAGGACAGCTTGTCCCATTCCCACTTTTAAAACTATTGCGTTTTGCGTTTTTATCAACAATAGGCTTAATCCGCATGCATAAATTATACATGTGCATATATGAATACTTAGGATGCTTTTTACTGTACCTCTTGGGGCTAACTAAGAATACAGCTCTGTTGTGTGCAGACTTGATTCTGGAGAGCTGACTTAGTGCATAGATGAAAGCCCTCTTCCAACTAATGCTCTTTGCCACTTCTGCCCCAGTGATGGTTGCCATCCCTCAGATCTGCTAGCTCAGATGCTTATGTGGATTGTCTTGAAACCATTTCTGTAAAAATTAGCTAGATTAGATTAAATGGTTTAAGTAACAGGTCTTTTCTAATCCCATCTCACTTTGGCTGCAATGAGTGAAAAGTGCAGTCTCAGGGCTGCTACTGTAATTTTCTTTTGTGTCTGTTCCAATATCTTTAGTCTCTGATTTATTCCTCTTTGCAGCTTATTTTCCAAAGGTCACATAGCTGGGCATGAAAGGGACCTTTCATGAGTCTGGGAGGATTAGATGGAGGGAGGGGAAAGGAAGACCACAAGAACAAAGATCTGGTGATTCTGTGCCGAGGAGTGTCTTCTGGTGCTGCTTTCCAGTTCTTGCATTTTTCAGTATAGCAAGACTTACTTGAACAGCTTTCAGCATCTGTTGATCCTTTAGCCTCTGTTTCTGATGTACGTGCCTAATACACATAACATAGTGTTGTTCCTGGTCACACTTTGAAACGGGAATCTTTGTTGTTTTTTCCCCCCCATTTTCTCACACTTTGAAGAGACTCCCCACTAAGACTTCCAAAACTACTTGTATATCCTGCTTCAGGTCTTCTCAAATTTTTTGTTTGTTATGGTACCTATAGGGTAATAATTTGGCATATGTAAGAGTTGGTAAAATTGCTAAAATGATAATTTAGCATGCTGCCTAGTACTCTCAGATTATTTCTTTGCACTCCACTGTTGCTCTGTGTAGGTGTTTCTCTTTCTCCATGTTTACATTTCTGACAGTGCTGGCCAGATTTATCAAAAGTACCTGTTAAAGCAGGTTTATAGAATTAATGCTTAACTAAAAGATTTGAATAAGAAAAGTCTGCTACATGCTGAGAAAATCTTGTTTAGAGAAGAATTAAACTATAGTTTTATCTTCAAGTAGAGATTACAGGGTACTCTAGTCCTATTCCTAATTTCAGTAGAGTAATAAAATGACCGCAGAGCACAAACCTAGTGATGGTTTTGCCCTGATGAAAAACGCAATGCATTTTGGAGCAAGGATGTTAGTGGTTATACTTAACCAATATGCATACTTGGTATGAGATCTGTACCTTAATATAACAATATAGCACTTATGACTCTTGCTTATATGATTATGAAGAAAGCATGATAGTATGTTATGGTGTTCCTTCTGGTGCATTGTCTTTGAGCATAAGACTTAAAAGGAACCACATTATACCTTTGCATCTGAAAGGAGGAGACACCAAAGCACAAAATGTAATTAGTTCTAAGTAAAGTTAAGTCTGATGGCTTTGTAGTGGGGGTGCTTGAAGGTAGCTTTAGGTCCATAGGACCTTAGTGCAAAAAGTGTTAGAAAAATACAATAGAAAAACAGGACCTCTACTCTGCTCTCGTGAGACCTCACTTGGAATATTGTGTGCAGTTCTGGTGTCCTCAACATAAAAAGGACATGG
>JASSUY010032714.1:0-22713 GCA_032466535.1 Forpus xanthops
TAGAGCAGCTTGCTCCAAGCCCTGTGTCCAACCTGGCCTTGAGCACTGCAGGGATGGAGCAGCCACAGCTTCTCTGGACACCCTGTGCCAGCGCCTCAGCACCCTCACAGGGAACAGCTTCTGCCCAAGAGCTCATCTCAGTCTCTCCTCTGGTACATTAAAGCCATTCCCCTTGTCCTGTCCCTATGGGCCCTTGTCCAAAACCCCTCTCTCAGCACAAGATTGAGCCAAGGGACAGCACTAGTTTCCCAATCTTTGGGATGAAGGGTTGGAACCTGGTGAGCACATGATGGAGAAAACCCCTACGTGTCTCTGTGTGAACCTCTGTCCCTCACCTGTACCTGGGGAGCCGCTTCCCTGGGCAATTCTGCTGCTGCTAAATGGAATCAACAGAAGATGTTCTATTTAGTACCGTTTCAACTGCAGCTCGTTTGATTCCAGCCATTAACATTTAATATTAGCTTTGAGAAACCTGAGCTGACAGCAGAGAGAATGGAGGGGGAAGAACTGCCCCAGCCTGGAAGCTCCTACCAGGAGCTCTTGCCACTTGTCCCTCATACTGAAGAGCCCAACTTGGATGTGTGATGCTCATGAAGACACAGCACAGATTCTTCCTTTTAGCAGCCTTTTATATGAAAAAGATGCTCCTCAAAAAGGCAGCAATAGGAAGACAGTGCCTTGGGTTAAACTCCTGATGCAGAGCAGGAGTTAAAGATGAGGTTCCTTTGCTCTGCCAGCTGAACCCGTGCTCGCTCTTCTGCAGCGTAGCTCTATCTGAAGCAATCCATCAGGATATCCATATAAGCACAGACTCCAAACCACAGAAATGCCTTTCAGCTGCACTTGATCTCGCCATAAAACTAGGAGCTAAGCTAGAAGACCCCTTCAAGTCCCTTCCAGATGGGTTTCTTACACTCCTCCAACAGCACACTGCTCCAAACCGGTCCTTACCTAGGCCAGTCCCACCCCACATCACTCTCCTGGCTTCTGATGGCTGTGGGAGCCGACGTGGGCTCAGCCCCTGGGTGCAGCCATCCCCATCTCTGCATCCATTCACTGAGTCAAACACCTCCTGCAAACAAAGCTTCCCCCATAGCAGTGAGATCCCACAGCTGCTTCCCAGCCTCCTGCCTCCGAGAAACCCAGCCAGGAGGAGCATTTACAGTGGGAGAGGGTTCATCCCCACCGTAGCCAGGATTAGCCCTTCCGTGGCCTGGGAATGGGGCTGGAAGGGAGAGAGGAAATGCACGGGTGGCAGCTCTCCAGAAGCTAAAGGTCTGTTGGAGATTGTGGCCTTTGGGGGCAAGTTTGAGGGGGTTTTGCAGGGCAAATCTATGGGGCGTTTCAAGTGTAAAGTACTTCAGGAGTCATCTGTTCATGGCCTCCATCAGGGCTTTGATAGAGCTTCTTTATTAAAACTGGACACAATGATTCTATAAGTGCCCACCTTTGTCAGGGCTGCATTGGCAACTTGCCGGGAGGCCTGGGGCCATGCCTGATTTGCATCTCATTTACACAGATGGTCATTAAAATTAATGCCTTAAGACATACTATCTGCCTGCATTTGAGCCTTCTGGACAGAGCGACCTCGATGGCTCCTGGATTGCCCCGGTCACCCCATCCTGCACCCCACGCTCAGCTGCATCATCCCCACACTGCTCCGGGAGCACTTCCCAACCCAAGAGCTGCCTCTGGTCCCCCTGGACGCACTCTCTTGCATCTTGATTGCGATCCAAGAAGGGACACAGCCGTGATATTGTCTTAGGCCCCGAGAAAGAAAAGCCTGCTACAGCCAAGAGAAGCCCCCTGAGGTCCCCGCTTCCCCCAGCGCCCAAGCCAAGCTCCTCCAGCGCTCTCCCTCCTGCACGTCTGCAGTACAGACGGTCCCTTCCACGTGCAGATGAGTGACTGGGATTGTATTTCCCCTTGGAGAGAACCCTAAGGTGATGCTTTGCAAAGATGTGCTCTGCAGCGCTCGGGATCCGTGCAGCAATGCCTTCTCTCAGGATGAGCCATGCAGGAGAGGAATGCTGCTGCATAACCACGATTGCTCCATCCCCCTTCTTGCTTCTCCCCCATTTTATTCTCAGCCATTACACAAAACCCCACCATTGCTGCTGCAACTGCTGGGTTCCCACCAACACAGACCCCAACTGCACTGCGGGGCCAATGAATGACTGCTGGTAAAGGCACATCACCTCCCTGGGCTCATGCAGCCCAGGCCACCGTCATCTTAATGGGTCACTGACTTGAGGACACCTCAAGGTCACTGAGATACAGACCATTTGCAAGCACTACAATGGGTTAAGCTGTGCCTGCCAACCCCAACCAAGCAATCTGCACTGATGCTGGGTTTCCTCATGGCTTCTAATGAGAGCTGCTCAAGGGAATAATCCCTGATTCTGTAGAAAAGTTTCACTGGGTTTAAGGAATTGAAACCCCTTTTGGGATATATTTGTTCCAGAAGACTCCTCTGTGGTGCTTACTGATGAAGTTAAAACCTTCCAATCAATACAATCTCAATGCCAAACACAGCCCAACACAAGAGTGAACAGCAAAACCATCAGAGCAGCTTGAGCTTGTCCCTTAAGCAACACTTCCAAGCAATTTTTAGGATGAGCAACCCTCAAAACAGGAATACTTTGTCAAGGTGAAGGCTTCCACAGGTGGAACAGTATCAGTTAGCCATGAGATGAGGAGTAAATGGCTGTAAAACCACCTCCCCTTCTCACCCCCCATTAACACCAGGAACTCAGCAGCCAGATGTACATCAGCCCAATCAGCAGCTATCGGGCACGCCACTAATGGAAGTGTCACAGCAAGAGAGCATCTGAGCAGTATTAATACGATCAACATAGTGTAACAGTAGGACCCAACACCACAATACTGTGTGAAAGAACAGCAAACACACACCAACTTTTCCCTCTCAGCATTTCACCCAAGCCTTGATGGTCTCCATCAGCTCTTTGCTGGGCACAACAACAGCCCACAGCAAAACCCGGCCTTGGTTTTATTCCCTGTGTGCATCCCCTTGTCCCACATTTTATCAGCAGCTTTACTTGTACCCAAGGACCCCAAAATGGATGCAACGCGTGGCCCAGATGAGGTGAACAAGCAGCAGGAAAGGTGGGCCAGCTAGAAAGACCTGCAGGATGATCTGACCTGGAGTCGACTCTCAAATGACACCAACTTACAGTTAAGATAGACTCAAAACCAACCCTCCTTCCCCTAAAACCAAAATGCCAACCACCTCTACAAGCCCACAAGGCACTGGCACACCAACATTACACCTCTCAAGGAGAACAGAGAAAAGGTTTTTTCCTCCCAATAGCAAAACCATTCTGCACCTTTTCACCACAATCAACTGCAGCAGCTGCTCTTCCACCCTCCAGAGCAAGGCTATTTTCCAACACCAAAACTGCTGACAGGACACCAACAAACACCAAAGCTGTGACAGCTCTAAGACCAGAGGTCCTACACCACAACATTAGACAGACCTTCAAACACCAGACACCACTGAGCAAACACTACGGCATGAAGACTTACCTTGAAGTCTGCCAGCTGCTGGTTGATGGTTTCCACCTCTGTTCCCACCACCCACTGCAACGCCTCGTTGTCCTCTGCTGCGGTTGTCATGTGGGTCAGCTCCTTCAGCCTGCTGTAGAAGTCCTCGACACGAGACAGTGTCATTTCTACCTGCTCCTGGCGGTTCTTGCCTCTCTCTCTCAGTTTGCTGCACTGTTTATTCAGTGTCTCCAGCTCACGTTTCAATCCTAATAAATCTGGGCTCCCTTCATCCTCCAGCATCTTCTTACATTCACTTTCAGAAGCTTCAATGTCACACTTCAGCCTATGCAGTTTGCCCAGGAACGTGCGAACGTCCTCTGCTTGGGACTGGAGGCTGTCAGAGTCTCTCCCAATGGGACCCATGCTGTCCAGCTCATCATCAAGATCCGCCAGCTGGGAGAACATCTCCCTGACCCGGTTACTGAATTGACCAATCCCTTCAAGCTTGTTCTCCATCAGTGTACAGCAGTCATTGACTTTCTGCTTTACAGCCTGGAAGTCCTGCTGAGCCACCTCAGCTTGGCTTAAGAGCTGGGAACAGTCAGACCCATCGGGGGCATCTTCTACTAGACCTTGAGTGAGGTTTCTCAGGTAATCCACTTGTGGCTCCAGGGCCTGCAGCACCTCCTGCTGTGCCCTGAGCTTCTCCAAATTCTTATTGCTGCAGGCCTGTGGGCCCAGTGCATCGTAGATCTCCAGCTGGTGCTTCGCCCCTTCCAGCTTCTTCTCAATGTTCTTGAAGCTCTCTTGAAACTCCCTGAGCCTCTGTGACATTTCTTCAATGGAGCCAGTCTTGGCTTGCAACTCTTCCGTGATGGCATCCATCTTCTGATTGATGCCAGCCTTCTCATCCCGAATGTCATCCTCATCGGTTTGAGAAGCATCAATCAGGATGTCAGCAGCACTGTTCAGCATCTCCAGCAAGGAGCGGCGCTTCTCCACGTCGCTCAGCATAGCCTTTGATCTCAGAAGAGTTGCCTCCAGCTGCACTGGATCCAGAGTTACTTCCAGCTCCATCACCTTTGCCTTGCAGTCCTCCACCCAAGGCAGGAGGTCCTCTGCGTGCCGTTGGTACTTCTGAGCTTTCTGCAAACAGTCCTTGAGCTTAGAGTGCCTGTTGGCAGCCTGCTTGCTGAGCTCTTCCCAGTGTGTTTTGAGGCTCACCAATTGGTTTTGCAGAGTGGTCTTCTCCTCCCCAGGTTGGACAGAAAGCAGCAACGATTCTCCCTCGGCTACAATCATCTCGTAGGAGCCACTGTGTTGGTTGAGGCTCTTCTGGAACTCTTCTTGTTCCTGAATTTGGCTCTGTAGCCTCTCCAGTTTAGCAGAAATGGGTTGGCTCTGAGCTTGTTGGTACACTTTGTCATCAAGCCAGGTCCTGAGTTCATCAAACATATGCTGGAACTGCTGGGAACTGGCAAACGCAGTCTGCAGTCGGTTCATCCGGTCGGCTGAAACGGGAATGACATTAGAACGCGACAATTAAGCTGAAATCAAATAAGCAAAGTGCAATTATTTAAAATCAGCTCAGATGCATCGTGTTTTGATTAACAGGAAGGAGCTTTCCATTGCATCACTGCCCTTTTTGCTCACTGATTCATAAATTTCCTTAATAGTAACAGGCAATAATAACACAGGAGCTTCAAGTTCTCCTGGCCAGCCTCTAAATGCAACCTCTTAGAAACCGGAAGAGGCATCCCAACGTTAGAAGGTGGCCACTGGTTCTTCTCCATGCCCCACTCTGAATTTAGGAACCTTTTTTTCCACCCCAAGCATAGCACATGGCGCACTGCTGTAATGTGTTTGAAGAGCCACATCCATGGGACTAAACTGGCTGCCCAGGCTCAGGTATGTCTGCAGTGTGAACTCCCCTGTGTTTAGATCCACATAAAACACTCACAAAACACCCTAAAACCCAATAAATCTCTTTAAAAGCCAGCAATGGGAGAGCCCTTAGGCAAAAAGCAGGGGGTGGAGTTGGCTTCCCCACATCTCTTCACCAACTTCTCAGCTCCGTCTCACCTGCCAGGTCTTCCAGCCCTTTGAGAGGCAGTGCCACTGTCTCCAGACGTTTCCGTAACTCATCTTTGAGATACTGCTCCCCGATGAGGACAGAGAGGTCATCGCAGAGGGTCTGAGCCTCTGTGATCTCCTCTTCCAGCTGCGCCAGGTCCGAGCGGATCTCACTGGTTTCCTCCAGCTGCTGCTTCACGGCATCAGGCTGTGTGCTGATGGCAGACTGGCTGCTCAGGCGCTGCCCAACTGCCTTCACCTTCTCCGATAGGCCCTGGAGGAGCTCCTGGTACTGAGTGCTCTTCACTATAGCTTGGTCAATTTGGCTGGAGCGGGAGTTGAGGCGTTCCGTTAGCTCAGACCATTTCTGATTAACCCCTTGGAGTTCTTCCCGCACCTGGTTAGTGGATGGAGAAACATCGCCAGGGCCAGCCAAGATGCTCTGAGCTGCCTTGTTGAGCTGCTCATGCTGTTGTCTGCGAGCTTCAAATTCCTTCAGCATAAACTGGAATAGAAATAACACACAAATGTTTGCGTAAAGCTGACAGTTCTGAGTACACAAACACACAACAAAGCAGACTTCCAGAGGCTTTATCCAGCCCATGGAACAAGCCCTGGGCTGAGCAGGCCAGATTTACTGTGACCTTCCAACTTAAAAAGCTGGGAGGGGTCCATGACTTCTGTACTTTGCTCTCTCGTATTTGTCCTGCTGCTGTGTAATGCAACACAAAGCAGTCAGATGAGAAGGAAATCAGATGATGTTAACCGGGGCATTTCATTTTCTGATGCAGCCAGTTACACGTTAGGATTGGGAAGCAAAAGGTTGGGAAAGGGCAGGCTGCCAGGTGGAGGGGCAGCATGAGTGAGTCCTGCTGAGCATCAGCACAGGTCTTGTTTAAAGCAATTTCATTCTCCAAGAGGGGCCAAGTGATTCACTGATGAGTCAATGCAGTGCGGGGAAGGGAGCTTGAGCATGGCTCCCTTTTGAGTTACTCACAACAGGGTATGGAGGAGCCATGAGGTCTCCCAACACTAAGACATCTCCAAGTGCAATCTTCTACCTCATGTACCGCATGAGACACCCTCCCCTCTTGACCTCAACACACAGTGGAGCTCTCAGCTCACCTGGACCTGCTGCTTCTGTGCATTCAGCATGTTTGGGTCGATGGAGAGGGGTCCCAGCACGCTCATCATCAGCTTCTTCTCCATCAGCCAAGGCCGCAGCTGGGCTTCAGCAGCCTGGAAGCTGGCCAGCTGGTTCACTGACTCCTCCAGCTTCTGCTGCCGCGCGGCCGTCGCCTGGCTGGCTCTTTCCCATCTGCAATCTGAAGCATGGGCTATGTTGGCAGTGATCATGCCCACCCCTCCATCAAGAAGGGTTTTTACCCTCCCCATGGCTTCCACAATAGGAAACCTCCGCAGCTTGTCAGTAAAGCTAGCGTGTCTCTACTCATTCTCCATCTAAATGTCGTTTCTAACGGTTACGTGGCCTCAAAGATCATAGGAAAGGAGGATTTTTGCACTTTGGTCACTACTGCCATGATGAGCTGGTCTGGCCTTAGGTGCCACTGAGCATCCCTGGCTCAATGCATGAGGATGCTGTCATGAGTGTCAGTCCTCACACAGCATATTCAGCTCTCCTGGACAGGGAAGTCCATAAACAGATTCCTGCTATTTCAAATAAGAGAATCTATGGGCTTCTTTTTAAATAGTCTTCTTTGGTCAACATTTAACTACCCAGGACAGCCTTAGTAATGCCTGGAATTTTAAATCCAGCAGCAAAGCATTTAATCAAAATAACCACCTCACGTTGCTAAGGTTTTCTTTCCCCTCCCTTTCTTTAAGAAGTAATTTAAGGAGGCAAGCCTTTAAAATCCACATCCATCATAGAGATCTCATTAATCAGGACAGTGCTCATCTCAGGAACACCTTCTACACCAGACAGCTTGGAGAGAAGTTTGCTATTTACTGTATTTTAATTGGAAGTGACTCTGCTCTGCTGTGACTTTGGTAGGTCCCTGCAATCCCAAACCCCTTATACGTGATGTTACAAGACAGGAGCCTCACTAAGTGCTTCAGGCACTTACTCAGGTCTTCCTGCATCTTCTTCCAGTTCGCTGCTTCTGGAGAATCTGGGTATTTCTCCAGCAAGCCAGAAAGTGCCTCCTTTACCTTCTGGATCTTCCCTGAATTCTGTTCCAGTTCAGCCAGAAATGCCTGGAAAACAATCATCGGAACTTTTTCAGATGTAGGGCAAAAGGCTGAAATCACTGAGTAGGAATGAAGCAGCGGCTACAAGCTGGAGTTGGGCAATTTCTGCTCTTTGCTCTTTAATGAAATCATTTCATTTTATTAGCAATATCATGAGCTAACTTGGCTCCAAGAGCAGGGAAAGGCTGGGAATTGCTTTCCAGGAGAAGCCAGAGTGACCCAGCAACGAGGGCTATAGATAAACTCCTTTCCCTCGAGCCCAATGGCTGAGAGCAGCATGTCTAGAAGCAAAGAGGTTGAGTGCAGCACGTTGGTTCCTGATCCATGACCTGCATGAGACCCTGCAACAAAGCCCATCACTGAGATCCTTTGGGAAGAAATGCTCTGATCCCTGTTTTTTGCTCCGGAAGAGACATTACCTTGTTGTGCTCAGCTTGGGCTCTCATCGTCTCTGTCTTGGTGGGTGAGGAGGAGGCATCCAGCTCCGACAGCATTCGTTCCTTCGACTCCAGCCACTTCAGCATGGAGCTGGCCTCCTCCTGCACCTCTTGCATCTTCTCCAGCATAGCTGAGAGCTGCTGCTGGCGCTCCTGCAGCGCCGCACCGAGGCCCTGGTACTGCTGGGTCACATCAGACACATCACACTGGATCTCGGTCAGATCTGTTGCCAAAAAGCAGCCCAAGGTGAGGACACTGCTCACGCTGCCTGCCTTCACCTGGGCTATCAGATACGGATCTAGCCCTGGGCAGCCACAGCCAGCCAAGCGTGAGGAGGAAGAGGCTGTGCTGCTGTCCATCCTCCTGCAGAGCAGTGTCACATCATCCTCCCCTCTCGTGCCCAAGGGGCCCTTCCAGGCGCACCGTGTCTGCACACTGACAGTTTGCAAACAAAGCAAATGCCTTTGTGTGGGTGAGATGGTGCAGGCTGAGTCCCCCCTACCAAGGTCACTGCTGGTACAAGGTTAAAGGATTTGACACTGAAATATAAAGCCATTTTTATGCACCTATTACCTCGCTGAACCGATGCACTAACAGCAGATAACAGGCAATAATTAAAACTGCTCTTCAAACTGAAGGGTTGGATGCCATTATAATCCCTTAGAACCAATAAACTTAATTGCAGGCCTTAAAACCATCTCCCATTTATCAGCTTTTAACACCACTGATGGGGTGTCAGGGCACCCTCACTCCCCAAAGCTGCCCCACGGCATCCTTCAGCCTGATGTACATCCTCCAGCATGGCTGGGAATGCCACCGGCTCGTTTCACTGGGGATGGGATGCTGATGGTTACACTCTCACAGATGGAAACGCACAGACAAACGGACAAGGAGGACGGCGAGGTGGCCTTGGCACAGTGGGGACAGCAAGCTCACCTTTGCACGTGTGGTATCCGTTCACGCTGCCGAGTGACCCTCCTGCAGCGGGCAGCGTGGTACCTGAGCACAGGGGATGGGGACAGACAGAGGGACAAGACAGACGCGTTAGGAATGCAGACAGCAAGCGATGGATGGCCCTCCAATGACACGGACTACACCGGCCACCAAGCACAGACACAGCGTCGCCACCCGCCCGGTGCCAATGAGCCCACAGCTCCCTTTGGAATGGGTTTATTCCCCTTCTTCCCCCACACATCCGCATCCATTGCTGCCCTGGCGCTGCTCCTGCCTCGCTGGACCAGAAGCAGAAGAGCTGAAGCTGCCTGGAGCCAGGCACCTCTCCCAGCATCATCCATGGTGGATGTGGTTCCTGCCATGCTGGGGATCACTGTCCACCTCCCCACACCTGGAAAGCCGCTAGCCTAAGCATGACTTTATAATATCAAGTGAAGTGCTGAACGCCTTGTCTGAAGAGATGAACCCCCCCATGTTCTCTTTCTCTGATGGGATGAAACTATTTAAACCCACCTCAGTGCACAGACACGCTCTCTTTGCCAAGAGGCTCCACAACTGTTCCCTCCTTGGACATCAGATAGCAAAGCTACGTTCACAATCAAAGCAGGATTCATCAGAAACACCATTGGGCAAGTCTCTCTTTCTAACCACATATCTTAAAGCTCTCATGGATGCAAGGGCTGCAGCTTTGGTCACACCATTACGAGGTGAGCACCCCTCTTCTCTTGGAGGTTTCCCACTGAACTGCTCCTCAGGTTAACCCTAATGAACATATCTGGACTGTGCATTCCCATAAATGCCCATCCATGACGAGAGCTCAGGGACTTGTTCTCACAAGCTGGAAGACATCTTTCAGTTGGTTTCCAAGCAAACCAGACATAATCTCATTGCTTCGCAGACTTGAAGCCAACAAGGAGACAAGTAAATGAGGTCTGAATATTGCAGTCTTAAATCTCATCCAGATACGAAACCCAAAGGCTTGGTTGAAACACTCCAGCCCTCAGGAGCCTGAAAGGCATCAAAAGGGAAAGCAGGATGCTCCCTGCGAGCAGCAGTCCCTGTCCCCACACTGGGATCACATCAGTCATCCAGTGCTTGCTATGCTACAGCAAATCAAGCCAAGCGTGTGGGCTCCCAGTGCTTGGCTGATGCCTTAATGCAGCAAGCACCAGCGACCCCACCACGGGGTTGAGCCCCACGACAGCTGGACCACCACAGGCCCTCTGATGTTTGTCAGAAGGGGGAAATAACCCCATTGTTTGCTTGAGGCGGGCTCAGTGCGAGAGCAGAGAGCTGAGGAAGGAGGCATCAGGAGAGCGGCTGTGACTCACCTGCCTTGGACGGGGTGTCGGGGGCTGTGATCTCCACAATCAGGTTCTCCAGGAGGGTCCCTCTGCGGCCGATCTCTTCCACCTGAGCCCCCTTCCCCTTCCACTCCTCCAGCAGACCCTGCTCAAGAACAAAGGCCGGGTCGGGGATGTCACTTGCCTGGCTGCAGCCCTCCCTTCCTCACCCATCACCTCAGCAGTGACTCGGTGGCACCGGGACACAGCACCCATGGAACCAGAGCCTGGCAAGCAGACTGCACCAGGGAAGTGGGTGTCTTCAGGTTTATTTTTGTCAGGGGAACTCAAGGAGTGAAAAGCTCTTCCCTATCGGCTCTGCTGAAGGAAACCCTCTTCTCCCTCCTACTGGTTTGGGACCTCCCTCCTCCTCTCTGCACAACCCAACCTCGCTGAATCCAGTCCTGGCAGAGCCCGGGGGTGCCGGAGCCCAATGTGCCATGGGGAGCCCAGTGACGTGCCGAGGGGTGCGAGGGCTGGCGTGACTCAGCAGACACTGTTCTGCCTCTGAGTCAAACCCTTGGCACATCCTGATCTAAAGCATTGCGGCGCGGGGGCTTGGATGACAGGACACCTTCCATTGTCTAGCAAGAGGAAAGCACTCAGTGCAAATGAATGTGCTTGGGTCTCCCACCCCCAAATCCCACCCAGAGGAGGGAGGCAGGGGAGGAAGGGAAACCAGGCAGTGCTCCACAGGACCTTCACACTGCTCTGTTTCCCACAAACCAGGGACCATTGGATGCACACATGCCCCAGTGGGTGCAGCTCAGTCCAGGGGAGCCCAGGATTCCTGAGACCATAAATCACCTCCCAGGACTCTGCTTCCTGGGATTTATTCCACCATTCCAACGTTTCCACACCAGCTGCCAACTTTCCCAGTGTGGTTTCAGCTCCCTCTGCCCACCTGGACCTGCTGCCGGCGCTGGTGCAGCTCCTGGATGCCCAGGGAGGTCTCCACAGGTGGCATTTTGCCTTCACTCTCCCTCAGCCACTTCCTCATGGCCCCAACCAGCTTCCGAAACTCATCCAGTTGCTCCTGGCAGGACGACGCATCCTTTTCTCTGGGAGTGAAAAGGTTTTTGGAGAGTCAGAGCTCGTGCTTGGCCTTGCAATTACCCGTGCCTGAATGCGGCACAGTTGTGTTTCTACAAGCCCTTTATTACTATTAGCAGTAGATGCTGCTCAGGAGCAGCACAGGCGGTGCCAACCGAAGCGCAGTGCCTGCCAGCCTGCCCCTCACCACTGCTGGACCCCTCAAGCTGTGGCTGGTGGCGCTTTGGGGACCACACCAGTGTCACTGCAGTAGCCAACAGCGATGGACCACCATGGGACCTGCGCTGGCTCTGTGCCGAGCTCTTTGTCCCACAGGAAGAGAAGCTTTTGGGAAGACAGAGCTCATTCATGCCTCTGGGCCCAGGCAGCTGCAGGAGGGGATGCTGCCCCTCCTCCCTGGCCACAGCTCTGCTGTATTCAGCCCATCCCGCAGGAACAAGGACAGGACAGAAGCCATGGGCCCCTCCGCACTCACCCACCGCAGCTGCAAGCAGCCAGCACAGTGAGGAATGACTGGGGATTGTCATGGGATTCATAGGGACAGGACAGGGGAATGGCTTTAACCTGGCAGAGGGGACACTGAAATGAGCTCTTGGGCAGAAGCTCTTCCCTTTGAGGGTGCTGAGGCGCTGACACAGGGTGCCCAGAGGAGCTGCGGCTGCCTCAACCCTGCAGTGTTCAAGGCCAGGTTGGACACAGGGGCTTGGAGCACCCTGCTCTATGGAAGGTGTCCCTGCCTGTGGCAAGGGTTGGAACTGGAGGAGCTTTAAGGTCCCTTTCAATCCAATCCCGTCTATGATTCTGTGATTTGCTTTTCCCCATCACCTTCCCTGTATTCACCAGGGAGCCTGGAGGCACACAGAGGTATGACCCCCCTGGACACAGGCAAGTTGCTGCTCAAGCTGCTGTGGCCAATTCAAGCTCAAGCTGCTCCTAAAGCTCCTCCTTATCCCTACTTTAGCGGAGCTGGAAACAGACTGCTCTGCTCTGTCACCTCCAGAGACAAGAGCAGGCCTGGGGCAGGCTCCCGTGCCAGCCCCCATCTCCCCTCTGGCAGGATGCTCCAGGCTGGAGCTGGCAGCCCACACGCCGGGAAGCGCAGGAACGCGGCTCCTACAGCACCAGGAATGTTTCACAACGCCCCCAGCCAAGGCTTTTTATAAAGCGTCAGCTGGAGCGAGCTGAGCTGCCTCCAGCTCCCGGGGTAGGAGGAGGAGGAAGGAAGGGTTCGCTTGTGCCCCCCCGTGGAAAGACCATCTCCCCTCTCCATGGATCGCTTCCCCAGGTAGTGGTGGGTGCATGGACTCACCTCTCCTCTGCCACCTTCTGCAGCTGCAGGAAGTCCTTCTTCAGGCTCTGCAGCTTCTCCTGCTGCTGGGAAGCTCCAGGGGCGAAGCTGCAGGAGCCCAGCTCCGCAGCCAGGCTCTCCAGGACAGCCAGGTCCTCCTGGTGCTGCCTCAGCTCCGAATTCAGCTCCTGCCAGAAGCAAAGGGCGATGCTGACAGTGCTCCAGACAAGGGCAGAGGGGATGAACCAGACAGCCCTGTGTCCTGCTGAGCTGGAGAGACCCTTGTGGGCACCACCCTGAGGTGCACCAGAGCCAGGCGGGCACAGCTTACGGCAAATACAGGGTAAATCCCACCTTTCCCAGTGCTGGTGCAAGGCCATGCAGGGAAGGGGATGGGGGGACCCTACATAAACCAAATCAATTCCCCCCCTCCAGCACAAGTGTCTGGTTTTATGCCAGCTTAGAGCATTTCTGAGGCTGTGGCCAAACCACCCCCCACAACACAGAACTCATAGGAAGCCCAAAAGAGGAGTCCCATGGAATCATCACCGATCACCACAACCCACGACATCTCTCGGGGCTTTGGCACATCCTGTGTACCACCACCATGGGTGTTCTGCTTCATTAACCCCATGGAGTCTTCAACTGGTAGAACCTTGCTGTATCTGGACTGGCCTCTATAAGCCTGGCTAGAGATCCCCTCTGAACACCAGCCTGGCTCCAGGGAACCACCATTCTCTCCCAGCTGGAAACAGCCTCAGCCACCCCAGACATGCTTCCCTTCCCATGGATCCTGCTAGACTGGGAAGGACCACAGCAAAACAGCCCTGACACAGACGGAGGCTCCTCCCCACGCATCTCACCTGGATGTGCTGGGAGAAGCGAGCGATGTCCCGGTCCGGCTGATTCCCAGATGCCAACATCCGTGCCTTGCTCTCAGTGAACTGCTGCAGCTTCTCCGAGAGCTGCTCGTACTGCTCCACCTTGGGCAGGAGGCCCTTCAGTGCATCCTCCCTATCCCGCTGCTGCTGGCACAGCCTCCCAAAGTGCTCCGTTGCCTCTGCCAGCTTGTCCTGCAGGGCAGAGGCTGTGGCGCTGTCTGCTGCCTCCATGAACCGTGTCACCATCTCCCGGGTGGCTTCCAGGCAGCTCTTCTGTCGGGCAATGTCCTGCTTCAGCTTCTGCGGGATGCAAACAAAAGGGATAGTGGTTTAGAAGGCTCTTGAGCAAAACTGATGTGAAGAGACTGGGCTGCCTTGGGAAGAACAGCACATGCTTTGAGACAGCCAGGGTTGGGTGGGAATTCCTATCCCACTTTTCCTCTTGTCTTTGATCTCCCCAACCTGCTCTGCCTTTCCTCGGTGCGTGATTAGGACAAGAGGAACCGGTTTCAAGCTGCATCAGGGGAGGTTTAGATTGGGTTTAGGAACAATTCCTTCCCCAGAGGGTGCTCAGGCATTGGAAGAGGCTGCCCAGGGCAGTGCTGGAGTCACCATCCCCGCAAGTGGTCACAAATGGGGTAGATGAGGCCCTCAGTGCATGGGTTAGTGGTGGCTTTGGTAATGCTGGGATAATGGCTGGAGTAGATGATCTTAAAGGTCTTTTCCAACATCATTGACAATACGATTCTATGATTCCACGTGACATCCAAGCCCTAATTGTTAGCAAAGAAGAGATTTTCAACAGGTCTGTGTCCAAGCTTTAAAGAAATTAACTAAAGATTCTGCTCACATCTCTTTGTAGGGGATCTTTGGTACTTTCAGGATATTGGAGCACCTGCAGGGTTCAGGTCCTGCACCATGGGGAACCTGCAGGGTTCAGGTCCTGCAGCATGGGGAACCCGCAGGGTTCAAGGGCTGCAGCATGGGGAACCCGCAGGGTTCAGGTCCTGCAGCATGGGGAACCCGCAGGGTTCAGGGGCTGCAGCATGGGGAACCCGCAGGGTTCAGGTCCTGCAGCATGGGGAACCTGCTGGGTTCAGGTGCTGCACACAGGCACGTTTGAGGTCAGGAGCTCAGGGCTCAGCCTTACCGCACTCGTGGCAAGTGAGTTCTGGATGGATGCGGAGGACAGCACGGCCGGCTGCTCCCTCTCCAGGCTCTTCTTAATCTCAGCCACTGACTGCAGGAGGCTCTCCAGGCTCTCCTGAACGCTCTGGGACTGGGCAATGGATTTCTGCAGCAGGTCTGAGCGCTCGGCCATCTGCTGGGAGAGGCTCTGGAAGCGGCTCACGATGGTATCTACGGAGTTCATTACAAAGAGCTCAGTGAGAAGCAAGGATCACCTTTGGCTCCTGCCCATCCCACTGATGATGGATTCCCATTCCCCAAGCTCAGCAGCGAGACAGGGATCCAACACAGAATGGCCAGCCTGGATCACAGTCCTCCCCATGGGCAAATGCAAGCCCTGAAGATGCTCTGCTGTGAGCCTTTGCTTCACCATCTCCCAAAAGTGGGAAATTCCCTCTTCTCTTCCTGTTTGGTTTTCATACCCTCCACAGCCATCCCTGCTAACGTAGGCAGTGGCTTTGCTCTGTACCTGTTGTTTCCTGGATGTGCCTATGGTCCGGGGCCGGCTCCCCTTGTACTTCCAGCAGGGATTGAGCTGCTTTCTGGAGCTTCTCCACTGGTACCTGATGCTCAGCGAGGTCTCCCTGCAACTGCTGCTTTGACACAAGATGAGGCAGAATCAGTGTGGGTCACACAGAAGAGCTCTGCACCTACGGGGAGCTCAGGGCTCCATAGCATCCTGCTGAGGGACCTGGGTCAATCACAAACTCCTTAGGAAAAATGACATAGGCTGGAATGTCCAACCCCATGCTGCATGGAAGGACCAACCCCACACTGCATGGAAGGTCCAACCCCACACTGCATGGAAGGTCCAACCCCACACTGCACGGAATGTCCAACCCCACACTGCACGGAAGGTCCAACCCCACACTGCACGGAAGGTCCAACCCCACACAGCACGGAAGGTCCAACCCCACACAGCACGGAAGGTCCAACCCCACACTGCACTGAAGGACCAACCCCACACTGCACGGAAGGACCAACCCCACACTGCACGGAATGTCCAACCCCACACTGCACGGAAGGTCCAACCCCACACAGCACGGAAGGACCAACCCCACACTGCACTGAAGGACCAACCCCACATTGCACGGAAGGTCCAACCCCACACTGCACGGAAGGACCAACCCCACACTGCACGGAAGGACCAACCCCACACTGCACGGAAGGTCCAACCCCACACTGCACGGAATGTCCAACCCCACGCTGCATGGAAGGTCCAACCCCACGCTGCATGGAAGGTCCAACCCCACACTGCATGGAAGGTCCAACCCCACGCTGCAGGCAGAGCTGGATCAGAGGGTCTGGGCTGTCCCAGTGCTCAGCCACCCTCACTGGGGGTGAATGCTCCCCCCATGTCCCACTGGGATGTCCCCATGGGCAGTCTGTGGCTGCAGCAGCCACATTCCCACACAGGCTCCAGTGCTTCCTCAGGATCCCCCATGGATCCCATACCTTGGCACTGGCAAGCTGCTTTTGCAGAATGGCTGGATCCGAAGAAACCGTCTCCGAGAGCAGTTTCCCAACAGCAGCTTCACTCTCCTGCAGCCATGTCCTGAGAGACTCTGCCACCTCCTGGAACTGCTGGTAGTGATCCAGCAAGGTGCTGAGGTGGGAACCGAGCTTGGTGCACTGCAAAGGAGACATAAGGAGAAGATGCAAACAAAGCATGGAGTGACCTAGGCACCGCTGGAAAACGCACAGAAGTCATCAAGAAAGAAAAACAACTTAAAAACCCAATTGTGCCCTATGTGCTAAAGGAATTACAGGAGACAAAGACAGAGGCGTTACCCCTGCACAAGCCCTGAAGAAGAGAATCCTTGTCCTGCAGTCTACACAAGCACTAGAAGGTGGCAGGGGAGTGGAACTAGCTGATCCCTTCCAATCCAAACTATCCTGTGGTTCCCAGACACTGAAGAGGAATGTTCCTTTGCCTTCCCTGTTTGTTCTCAATGCACAGGAGGAAAACAGCACCCAGGGTTCAACTCCCAGGCTCCCATCACCCTTCCCATACCTTGGAGTGCAGTGTGGTGTATCGCCGCGTCGCATCCTCCAGCTTGCTCCTAACCACGTTCCCAGACATCAGCGCCTGGGACCCGGCATCCCCAGCAGCTCCCTCTGCATCCAGCACCTTCTGCCCTGACATGGTAACGAAGCGCAGATCACCTTTGTGGGAGATGACATCCTCGGAGAAGCTGCCCTGGCGCCGGAGGAGCTGCCGGAGCGCCGCGGGGTCGCTGCCCCCCTTGGCCATCCCCTCCAGGTCCTGCTCTGCTTGTGCCAGCCAGGCCTCGAACTCGCCGTGATCCCGCAGGAACTTGTGCAGCTCATCCCGCAGGACCTGCACTTGCTTCAGCCGCGCTTCCGACTGCGAGAGGGAAGCAGTGTACTGGTGCCTGAGCAATGCCAGCCGGCCCTGGAGCTGGGTCTGCTCCTCCCCAGCCAGGCTGTGGCCGTGCTTGTCCAGGAACGCCTGCGCTGACTGCGTGGCCAGGATGACATCCTGCTGCTGGGACAGCAGCTCCTGGTGCTGAGCCTGAAAGATGCCGGTGAGTAAAGGTGATGCTTGTGACTGTAGTGATAGCACAAGGGGTGATGGGTTTAAACTGAAACAGGGGAAGTTCAAGTTGGGTATAAGGAAGAAGTTCTTTACTGTGGGGGTGCTGAGGCGCTGGCACAGGGTGCCCAGAGAAGTGGTAAATACTCCATCCCTGGCAGTGTTCAAGGCCAGGTTGGATGGGGCCTGGAGCAACCTGGTCTAGTGCGAGGCATCCCTGCTCATGGCAGAGGGCTGGAACTGGATGACCTTAAGGTCCTCTCCATCCAGTCTGTGATTCTATGACTGAGGGTCCCTGCTCAGCAGCACCCAGTGCATCTCATCTCCCACAGCAGGGAGGTGGAGAACACTGCAAGGCTGGGATAGCAACAGCACCTCTGCCCACAGAACCCCTCATCTGACCATGATGAGCACCTTCTCATTACCCTGATGGCACCGTGCCGCAGCACCCATCACCACCCCAGAAGGCATGTCCTCCAGGTAGCCAGCAGCGACTGCCCACGTTTCCCACATGGAAAATCCCCCTGAACACAGGTTTTCAAGGCCAGCCACATCTAACACCCAAAGCTGCTCCCAGCTGCATCAGCAGGGTCAGTGCACGGGGCAGAAAGCTTTGAGAGGAAACAAGTGTTGTCCTGACCTCCAGCCTCTGGTACTGCTCATCCAGGCTCTCAGCAGCGCTGACAGCTCCCACGACGTGGCCATCGGGGACATCCCCAGTGCCTGTCCCTGCTTGTGCTTGCTCGATGGGATGGGGTCTGTACTCCAGGAACCCTCCCTTCTGCTCCAGTGATGCCACCCACTTCAGAAGGGAATCGATCTTCTTGCTGTTCTCCTCCAGCTCTTTGGCAGCTTTCACCTGAAAGCACAAAGGCGCCAGATACAGAATGACCCTTTTTATGCATGTCCAGCGACCTGCTGCATGGATGAGGGAGACGCAAATCAACAGAGGGAACACGCTGAACAGTTTTCCAGCCACAGCAAATGCATGGGATGCTCACAGAGCTCCACAAACCTTTGTGGCTCTTCTGGAAGGAAGGAAGGTGCAAAGAAGCTTTGCATAAACTCAGCATTGCACTTTAAACCTTGATGAAGCCCAGAGCCCACATCCTGAAATGCTTCAATTCCAGCAGTGAGCATCACCTTCATCACCATCACCAGCACATGGAGGTTCTGATGCTCAAGCTCCCATTAAAAGTCAGCCCTAAGGCAGAGCCTTTCACTCTCCCAGTTCCTCCACAACCAGCCCATCTGTGGCTGCAACAATCAAGGCACTTCATTAGAGAAATACCTGGGGGGCACTTCATTTGAGGGACAGACAGGAAGGAACCCCAAACTGCTTTATGCTGTTATCACCCAGCTGACTGCCAGGACCCCAAGTGAAGAAACTCTTTACTGTAAGGGTGCTGAGGCACTGCAATGTGTTGCCCAGGGAAGTTGTGAATGCTCCATCCCTGGCGGTGTTCAAGGCTGGGTTGGACATAGCCTTGGGTGCCATGGTTTAGTTTTAGGTGTCCCTGCCCATGGCAGGGGGTTGGAACAGAATGAGCTTAAGGTCCTTTCCAACCCAAACTGTTCTATGATTGCAGCATCTGGAACCTTACTGTCCACCTTCAGGGCTACAGCTCTTTGCAGATCACCTTTTCAGTCTCCTGTTGCACTGCAGCAGTCACGGCGCTCTCCAGCTCCTTCTGGGCCATCTCCGTCCTCTCCTGCAGGGACTGGTACTGCTCCTTGGCGTGCTGGAGCTTCTCTTGCAGCGCTGCCAGCTCCCCAGGCTCCATCTTCACCTTGTTGTCCTCCAAAAACTCCTCCGTGCTTTTGAGGATGCTGGCGAAGGAGGCAGCTCGGGTGTGCATGTTCCTCTGCAGCTCCTGTGCAGATGATGCCATCAGCTCCTTGCCCTCCTCAGCCTCTCCTCCTCCTGCCCCTCAGCACTGACCTTCACATGGCTCTGCCTCTGCTGCAGGGCGGACAGGTCCCCTCCGTTGGCTGCTCTCTGCTGCTCCACCAGTGTGTGCTCAGCCTGGCTCAGCCAGTGGCTCAGCTCAGCCAGGCTCTGCTCCCGGGCTGCCTGCTGCTCCTGCAGTGTCTGCGGGCAGAGCAGAGGCGAGAGGGGACAGTTAGCACCAGTGCTGCACCCCGGCTCGTGCACACCGCTGCAAGGCAAGGTGAGAGGTTACTGAAGATGAGGATGCAGCACAGAAAATGGCTTTCCCAGCTCTCCAGGGCTCCCTTCTCCAGCTCACACACTGCAGGAATGGGGCTGCAGTGCCCGAGCACTGCTGAGCAGGAGCTGCTCACTGCACCTCTGCCACCACTCCAGCAGGTTTCTGCTCTTTGAGAAGCCCATTGAACTCCAGCGTGGAGCCACACTGCAGGTCACGCACTCCTCTCCTGGAGAGCTCCACCACGAGTTTCTGTGCCTTTTTCATTCAGCCTCACAAGCATTAAAACTGAAGCAGAAACTCATCTAAGAGAGGTAACAATGACCTGAGGTCAGGCAGCACCACTGTGGAGCCCCAAACAACCCAAATAGGCTGGGTTTGATCCTGGGGCTGGAGAGGGAGCCCAGGAGAGGGAAAGAGTTTCTGTAGCTGATCCAGCTCCTCGGTTTTGCTGCCAGAGCACAACACAGAAGCGCCTGTTTGAGCAATTGAGCATGATGTGACCTGAGAGTCCCTGCAACGTTCCTGCTCCCCTTTCCCAGGGGAGATAAAGGGGGTTTTGAGTTTCCCTGGGCATTTCAGCAAGGTGATGTACAAACTTGTGCAAAACACTCTGCTTGTTTCTCCCAGTCATAAGATATGCAATAGAAGCACATTGCAAGAGCCTTCTTAAGAGCTCTTCAGCTGCAAAGCGAGTTCTTCTTGGGTTAGGATGGGCGCACACTCAATCTGAAAAAGCAAAGCAAACTGGTTAATATACACACACACTCCAGAGAGGACAGGCAAGAGTTACAGAGAGCAACTGTTAATAAAAACCACATTAATCCTGTGTTGAATAAGAGGCTCCATGCAGTGATGGGTGCTGCAACAACGCAGCAGAGACCTGAGGAGTCGCGTTTGCAGCTGCCTGCTGCCTTGACAGATCACCCGCTGCTTCTCTGGGACAGCTATAGCTGACTTGAGCAGTGGAAATGAGACATTAAAACTGCCAAATGCCTGTGGTGGCCCCTCCACATGGGGCTGTTCTGGTGGGGTTATTCCACCCAGCCCAAAGCAACTCGATGGCTGCACTACCCAGACTCCATCTCTTGGGAGGAAAGCAATTTTCCACCTGGGAGTTATGTGGTAGAAGAGAAAAGACTTTAGAGGAAGCTCATGATGTGCAATAAGTCATAAACTGTGAGTGGCATGCACACGAAATCCCAAACAGGAGGTGTCTCAGCGCATGTTCTTGTGGCCGGGAAGCGCTTCAGCGAGCACACTGCAGCCAGGAAGCAGATGTGTCCCAACCTTCACCTGATCCGTCTGCTCCACTTGCTGGAGACAGACCTGCAGGACCTCCACCCGGGCCGTGACACGCTCCGACAGGTCCCGGAAAGCCTTCTGCAGCTCATTGAGCAGCCGCAGCAGCTGCCTGCTCTGCTGAGGGGTCAAGTCCTGGGCGTGCTCCGAGATAAGGAACTGGATGTCAAAGGCGGTGGCGTCGAGCTGAGACTTGGTGTCAGCCAAGGGCTCCTTCAGCTCCTGAATGACAAGAGGAAAGAGCTGTCAAAATGACTCGACAGGCCTGTGCATGCTGACCACGGTGCCAGCAGCAGCTCTCATAGCCTTTAGTCCCCGAGTTCAATGCCAAGGAGCTACCAGCAACCAGAACTGATCAAATCTTGACAGTTATTGCTAGAAGGGAATCACAGATTCCAGAGAGGTTTGGGTTGGAAGGGACCTTAAAGCTCCTCCAGTTCCAACCCCTGCCACGGGCAGGGACACCTCTCACTAGAGCAGGGTGCTCCAAGCCCCTGTGTCCAACCTGGCCTTGAACACTGCCAGGGATGGGGCAGCCACAGCTTGTCTGGCAACCTGAATAAACATGGAGGGGAGTCTGAGCTCCTAGTAAAGATGATGCAGACCAGGGGAGGTGCGATGGATGGAGCAATCACAGCATAAGGGAGCAGCTCTTTCCTCAATAGCCAGATGGGAATCCCTCAGCCCTTAGCACAGACCTACATCTGAGTATGTTCCCCAAACAGCCAAAGCAGATGGCTCCTGAATTGTAGAAACAAATGACTCTGGAGCAAATACAATATAGTTGCTCCTCCTGCAACACAGGATAAGGGCAAACCCTTAGGTTTCAGGAGGGAAGCAGGATTAAAAGCTTCTTCTCCATGCAAAGGACAGCATCTTCATCAGACAGCAGGATTGGGGGCATTGCTATGGTTACCTTGTACTGCTGCAGGCAGCGGCTCAGGCTGTTTGCATCAGACTCGTGGTGGTAATCACTGCCCTCCAGTGACTCTGCAGTGCTGGAGACCCAGCTCAGCAGCTCCTGGAGCTTGTCCTGGAGAGTCTCGTGATGTGCCAGGATTTTAGCCTTAAAAACAGGGACGTTTCATGTAAAGAAGGAGCAGAGCGCTCCCAGGAAGGAGCGCTGGGATGCTCGGGGCTGGTGCCAGCTTTACCTTTTCAGTTTCTGCTGCCCCACGCAGGTTTTGCAGCCGGGACTCCAGGACGTCACTCGTAGAGCTCAGAGACTTCTGCAGGTTCTTGGCATCCTTCTCCAAAGCCTTCAGCAATTGCTCAGGGACTTCTTCAGGGGGGTTGGCCACAATCTGCTTCACGGCATCCAGCTCCTGATTCACTGGGAAGCTCAGCTCCTGCAGCTCAGCGCCCAGGGCCTGAGGAAAGACAGGATTGTTATGTCTAAGACAGGGTGACTTCATCTTCCCACTGCCAGAACTGAGGAAAGGTTCTGGAGACCAAGCTCCAAGCTGTGTCTATCTGCTAAAGATTCATCCCCATCCTCCGGCCCTGTTCAGCTGCCAGCACTCGCCTGGGCTTCTTCCAGGCTGGAAAATTCATTTCAGTCAAGCTTAGGCTATTGCCTCTGAGCTGCATCCCTCAGAGCAGCTCCAGTGTCTAAAGGGGCTACAAGAAACATGGAGAGGGGCTTTGGCCAAGGGCTTGTTGGGACAGGACAGGGGAATGGCTTTAACCTGCCAGAGGGGAGGTGGAGATGAGCTCTTAGGCAGAAGCTCTTCCCTGTGAGGGTGCTGAG
>JASSUY010032715.1:0-31999 GCA_032466535.1 Forpus xanthops
TCCTCTGCACTTGTTCCAACAGTTCCATGTCCTTTTATGTTGAGGACACCAGAACTGCACACAATATTCCAAGTGAGAATATAGAACTGTCTGTTTGTCTGCAGCTGTTTTTCAGCTCCTGCTTCTCTCTAGTGTTTGCAAGACTGTGTCAGCACAGTAAAGCCTCTAGAGTGGATTGCAATCATTGAACAATCTTTGGTGGCCTTGATACAGAAAGAGGGGAAGAGTGCTGGTGCTTTAGAGACATGGTCATTTCCAAACCTAAAGAAGAAACCCAGAATTGCTCTGCAGTTCTCTTGCACAGGAAGATCCAGCACTTCAGAGGCTTTGTAAGCAGGCATACAGCTAACTGATGTTCTGTTTTTCATAACTTGTAAAAGCAGAGTCCCCTTTGCAGTTATGAGAGCTCAGACCTCTGTCTTGTTCCACTTCACCCATTGCATTTAGGCACTGGAACATACCTGGTCTGGTGTCCCAGAGCCATTTGCAAGGCAAATAAGCCTAACTGTTCTTCCTGGAGCGGAAAAGGGAGTTCGTCTCCCATAGACCGATAGCATTGGCCTTGCTGTGCTGTGAAAATCTTGGACTTGAGACAGCACAACGGATTGGATCAGAAAACTCCTCCAATTAGTAACAATCCTGGTGCAGTTTTTCCAGTGGCTTGAACTGCTACTTCATGAAATTTTTGGCTGTATGATGCCTTTATGTTTTTCTTCTCTGAGAAACAGTTAATCTTTTCAGATGCCCTCTGGCTTTCTGCCCTCCATGCAGTCCTGGCTGCTCTGGAAGAGGGACTCTTGACTACTTCATCACACATTATATGCATCTTGCAGTGGAGGTTATTTCCTTTGTAATTCTTCAGAATTACCCTACCTGTTCCAAAGTATCATAATGATGTGTTTTCTTTGCTTCCTTGGGATCTGTCTTGTGTTACACAGCTGATAGGGGTAGCTGCTCTGTTTTCTCCACCATGGCCTTCAAAAACGTGACAGTCTCCAAACACTGTATTCCATAGAGATGAAACACATCCCAGTGATTTTAGTATTATCTCAGTTTTCATCCAGCTTGGGAAAACTGAAATTTCACATGTAGATTGCAGAGGGAGAGTTGCTTTTTTGGTTGGAAGAAGGATGTTTGGGAAAATCATCTATTTACAAATGCAGAGAGTGAAGGATCAATGTGTATAATTTGACTCATCCACCTAGCTGAGTATTTTCCATCAGGACCAGTCATAGTAGCAAACAAGGACTCTTGATGTGGTTGTTAGCCTGTTTTGCTATTATCTGCAACTTCTCTGCTCAGTGTTCAGTCTCTGAGATGCATGGAATACTTAAGTATCAATATTTATCTGCCACTTCTCTCTTGACTCAAGCATCAATGTCAGATTCCAGGTTGGAGCTTTTTCTTTTGCCTCTGTTCAAGTAAGTCAGTGAGCCGTTAGTCACATGGAGCAGGATCATGTGGGCCATGTTCTCATTCCCTTCTTTCAACTGTTACTTTTTAGATTGTGTTGTCTCCAGGGATTCAGTGCATCACCTTACATCCCTGCTAGTCTTTCCCTCCAGACAATGTTCTTCTTGTTGAAGTAATTGGCAATGACATTTGCTCTCTCATGGTTTGACAAGTGTGACCCCAGAAGTTGCGTACTATTCGGTCCCATGTGATGAGGGAAAATTACCTAAGAATCAGTTTTGGCAAAGTGAATAAATGGGATTTTGGGGAGAAAGAGATGTAGGAATTGGCTGTTCACATTTCGAGAGAAAATTTAAGGATTGTGTTTGGAGCAAGATGAGGCATCTGCCCACACCCCCAAAAATTTGACTGTATGTTTCCAGTTGAGCCTCAGCTCACTGCTAGAGGCATAAAAGCTGTTCTTGGGTAGTGCTTGTTCAGTCTTGAATTTATCCGGACACACTGAAAGACCTTTTTTCCTTATCTGCTCCAAAGTATCAAACTTGCATGATCTTATGGCAGACATGGATGTAAAAACATTTAATTGGAGTTTCACAAAACAGCTTTGTTATACATAGGAAGAAAATACTTAAATCTGAAGTGAATCTGCACAGTGGCTTTGTTTACGTGTACCTAATGTGTTTCAACTTCTTTTTATTAAAGGTGGGACAGAAATCGTCACAGAGAGTGACTTTCACAATGGACATTCTGTAGCTGGAGTAATTGAACAAGGAGGTGTTGGCAGAATGCAGCGAGAAAAAATGGTTTACATGGCTGTGAAGGACTCTTCTCAGGAAGATGAAGATATTAGTAAGCATAATAAGGAGCATTTTTGTTTCTCATGCTGTTTTGTACAACACTATAAACATCATTCCCAAGGACCTTTTTAATTTTTCTGATGAATTCTTTGGCCTGAAGTAGTAAAAAACTAAGCTTGTCTTTCCTAAAAATAAAAAGCAGGCTATAAGTAAAGTGATGTGAATGACTGCATTTTATACGTACTGTATGCAATCATTTCATTCTTAATAGTAAATTTAACATGACCATGGATGAAATTAAGGAGGTTAGTCAACTTTCTCATTTCTCTGCTTACCTGCTGTCAGTTGCCTCCTTTAATCAGCTTTCTGGCAAAGTGGTAAATAAACATCATCGGCTGCAAGTTTTTAAGTTTGTGTGTCTGAATTTATGTTGGTATTTGGTTTGGATTTGTGTTTATTGATACGTGCTTTCTTTAAGGGATGTCTGAGTAAACAGTGGCCAGCTAAGGGAAGTGGTGATTCTAAATGCCAAAGGAAGAAAAGTAATTTGTAACTAGTATCAAAGTGAGAGCAAATTCAATGAAGGAAAATTTAGGATGAGCAGAATCGAGCTAAAGATGTATTCTTTTCCTTTAATCTAGGCTGTGCTGAAATAGCAGATGAAGTTTATATGGAAGTCATTGTCGGTGAAGAAGAAGCCACGCCACTTCCAGACACACAGCTTGAAGACTCCAGCGTGAATAAAACCTTTGTCCCTGTTGCTTGGGCTGCTGCTTACGGTAGGAATCTGTTTGCTTTCTTTCAAAATCCCTTCCATTATCTCCTCCCTGGTCTAGTCTCCAGAATCTCTGTGCAAATGTGATAATCTTTCACCTTGTCCTAAAGGTTTGGAAACAGTTCCTTTTGATCTTTTAGCAGTGTCAGTTAGTGGAGTTGAACTGATACAAAAAATCATTTTGACATCATTCATGACCTTTTACACATAAGGTCCTTGGGGGTTTTGCAGTTCAATGTGAAGAGAACAAAATTTACATCATTGTGTTTTCCACTGCTGGGCTGTCAAACAGTTACAGATTGCCTGACTAGTTGATCGTCTTGCATATAATGAATGGACTGCTGTATGCTGAGTTTTATGGAGTAGAAAGGAAAGCTGTTAGGAGAATTTTTATAGTGTTCTGGATTCCAGGTCAGATGTACAGAATGCATGGGTTTTAATGGTTAAGTTGGATGTTGAAGATATTAAAAACTAAGAATAGCCTGAAGTATTTTACAATAGCTAGGAGGGAGGGGAAGAAACTTCAGAAAGAGAATAGGAGGAATAAGTGTATAAAAGAGTTCTTAATTTCAATTTATGTAACTGTTTAAAGCCTGTTAGTCTTGCTGAAAAGGTAATTTGTTCTCTGTAGCCATCTTTCAGATGGTAGAAGTGTCTTATCGGGATGTATCGCAAATTCTAAATATTCTTTTGTTTCTTTTCTTGGATTTTTGGCATGTTAAATGTGCATTATGAGGATGTTGAGTCATCCATGGTATATGTGAGCAGATTAGTTAAAAATCATTGGTGTGATATTTGTAAGCACAGTAGTTGAGCTGATAAAGTAGTTTAGAATTACAGAACCTTAGCATATAGCAGTAACCACTTTCAATCCAAAGTGAGGAATATACTCTTGAGGTATTACTTCTACATCTCCGAACTTTGCAGTGCCTCATGTAGATAGGTGCTGTGCAGCTGATAAGGTATAAGTCTTCTTATCTGCCTAGTTATATTCCAGAAAGATAAAGTGCTTCCATCTCAAGAACAAATAGTGAATTTCAGATAACCTTGTTTCTGGACTGGTATCTGAGGTTATATATGAGGCTAAAAGTTTGCATAAACAAACATATTCATTTGAAAAACAGGAAAGACAGAAGCAAGCACAGTTTTAGGAGATATTAACTATTCTGAAAGATGGGATTTTATTTCCTGGAGCTCATAATTATGAAATACTGAACTGACTGTGAACTGCACATCTCAGTTTGGATAGAGTTAAGCTGTTACTTATTGGCTAAGTTAGTTTTCTCTCTTTATCAGACTTTCAAAACCATTGTCTTTTTTTAAAAGAGTTTAAATTTATAGTGACTAAAATACTATTTTCTGCAGGAGATGAAAGAAGGTTACCCAGAAGATACGAAGATGGTCAAGCGGCAGGTAAGAACATGTAACTGTGCTTGGTTCAGCCTTAAAGCTAACTTGCTGTCTTTGAGAATATGTATGTTTATGGGTCAGTTCTTCTAATCTGTTAATGCAGAAAATTATCCATAAAGTATATATTGAAGGACTCCCCAGTTTTTCTTTGCTATTTTGAAATGAAAACAATTACAGATGTGTTGTAGGTCTTCAGAGTGGTTGGGGAGGTTGGGAGGATCTGCCAGGTTCAGCATTAGAGTTTTGTAGTTAATAAAGTACATAATGCAGTTGTTAAGAAGAAAAAACGAGTTGAATAAAAAGGAGACAATCAGCTTAACTTGTAATAAATTAATATATTGAGAAGTATGAGAAAACAAGGAATAGATTTGAAAATCAGTGTTTAAAGAATTACATTCTTGATTCTTGCCAGCAAAGATAGGTAGTGCTTTATATTGGCACTCTTTTATGTATGTTCATTACAAAAAGTAGATATGCTGCTGTGCAATTCCAGTCACCAGTCCCAAAGAAAAAGGTTGTTTAAGGTTTTTTATGGTGTCTGATTTTTGTTTCTAGGAAATAACTTGGATACACGATTAGAAAACAAAAACGGTAATGCAACACAATACCTGCAGATTTGTGATAGCATTAGCACTAATAGAGTGCTAAAACAAAAAGCCAAGAAAAGGAGGAGAGGAGAGGCCAGGCAATGGCAAACAGGTAAACACTGTATGGTTATGCATAATGTCATGGAGTGGCACTTACTCCTGTATTACTATTCCTTTTCTTCTGTTTTCTTAAGCTGATGCAGAATTAAAAAGCACAAACGATGATTTGCGTATTTCCTGTGTCCTTCCCCCCTCCAGTTCTGCGAATAGAAAATGTAATCGTTTTTGCTGTTCAAAGTCAGTTCACTCAGGGCTGGTGCAATTCATTTGGATTTTGCAAGTTATTAAAGCATACTCATGGATATATTCACTGCATGTATGATGCTGCTTGTCTGTTTGAGCAGTTTCTAAACCAAAACTACATAAACTGTAGGTGCTGTGGATTGGTTGTTTTTAAACTACTGAACCATTCTCTGTCCGCTGCAAGTGCATGAATCTGAGCAGCAGTTGGCTGATTTAAAACTTCTTAATCAGTAAGTTTGTTTCCTTCATAACTTGTTTTTGTTTGTTTAAAAACAGCTGTTATAATAGGTCCTGATGGACAGCCCTTAACAGTTTACCCTTGTCATATTTGTGGGAAAAAATTTAAATCCAGAGGATTCTTGAAAAGGCACATGAAGAATCATCCAGATCATATGATTAAGAAGAAGTACCAGTGTACAGACTGCGACTTTACAACTAACAAAAAAGTAAGTTTCCACAATCATCTGGAAAGCCATAAACTTATAAATAAAGTTGATAAAACGCATGAGTTCACAGAATATACAAGAAGATACAGAGAAGCAAGTCCATTGAGTTCTAACAAACTCATACTGAGGGACAAGGAGCCCAAGCTACACAAGTGCAAATATTGTGACTATGAAACTGCAGAGCAGGGACTACTCAATAGACACCTCCTTGCAGTTCATAGTAAGAACTTCCCTCATGTGTGTGTGGAGTGTGGGAAAGGATTCCGTCACCCGTCAGAGCTGAAAAAGCATATGAGGACCCACACTGGGGAAAAGCCATACCAGTGTCAGCACTGTGTCTTCAGGTGTGCTGATCAGTCCAACCTGAAAACGCACATCAAAACCAAACACGGGACTGATCTACCGTTTAAATGTGAGCACTGTCCCCAGGCTTTTGCAGATGAAAAAGAACTGCAGCAGCACACAGAACTCTTTCAAGGGCATAAGACTCACCAGTGTCCACACTGTGACCATAAGAGCACCAATTCAAGTGACCTGAAGCGACACATTATTTCAGTTCACACAAAGGATTTTCCCCACAAATGTGAGGTATGTGAAAAAGGCTTCCATCGTCCATCTGAGCTCAAAAAGCATAGTGAAACCCATAAAGGTAAAAAAATACATCAGTGTAGACACTGTGACTTTAAAACATCAGATCCTTTTGTACTTAGTGGGCATATCCTCTCAGTTCACACCAAGGACCTGCCTTTTAAATGCAAAAGATGTAAAAGAGGATTTAGGCAGCAAAACGAACTTAAGAAGCACATGAAGACCCACAGTGGAAGAAAAGTTTATCAATGCCAGTATTGTGAATATAGCACTACGGATGCGTCAGGCTTTAAGCGACATGTAATATCAATACACACAAAGGACTATCCACATAGGTGTGAGTATTGCAAAAAGGGGTTCCGTAGACCATCTGAAAAAAATCAGCATATAATGAGGCACCACAAAGAGGCCATAATATGATCTCCAGAAGGAAGCAATTTAGAAACTGTGATATGCTAATTGGGGGCAAAAAAAAATCTCATGAACTGTTTCTCCTGGTTTCAAAGCTTGATATTAAATCATAACTTTACATTCTTTGTATTAAAAGTCTTAAAAAGTATTAGGGTTGACAGGGGATCTCATAGCCCTATGATTGTTGCTTATCAGAACCTAAAGAGCACTATAGAATGCAGAAGGATGGATGAATGTCTTAAATTTGCAGAAAGATGGATGAATGTCTTTAAATTAATAGTATTACACGTCGTTAAGCTATAGAAGACGAAACAAAGGTGATTGTGTTACCCATTTTGTCAGTAACAGCGTTTGTCTCCAATATGAACACAGTTCAGATATATGGTAGGGTTATTTACAAACTGTTTTGCAAAGGAGACTGCGTCTTCACTTCTTGTGCAGTTTTGAAAGGAGAGTATTAGCCAGTTACTTAATCATAATATTTTAAAATCGTGCCTAGGAATTAAATTCCAGAACTGGTCAAATCTGGGGGGGTCTCTTTTGGTTTTGTGGGGGATTCTTTTAAAAAAAGACATTTCATTAGGAAACTTTTTTGTTTCCTTTATTAGTTTAGGTCCAACAAGTAAATTTTTAATGGTTTCAAAGCTGCTAACCTCTTTTATTGCAGGAAATGATGTTTAAAATATAGCATTATGTTATGGTCTCAGAGGTGGTGTTCTGGTGCTAGGGTTAAAGGTGTGTATGTATATAATTTCCCTTTTTTATCTGAATCTCCAGTTGAATGTTGTTCAGTATGGCACATAGAACAAAATTAACCTTGGATTTGACTTTCTTTTTCCTAAAGGATAAAATGGATGCAGCTCATAGTGTTGTGACCCAACACTGAATTCCTTTCCTCGCTACTTTAAAATCGTCTCTAAAAAAAACCCATTGAAAACAGACTTGAAAATGTCAGATTTTGTTAATAAACATTCTGAGTACTTAGGAGTTCTTTAGGGCAGTGTTCTTAACTGGTATGACGAGTGTCGTCCTACCTCCTAATGTGAAATCTTCCATATAGACATGAAATTGCACCTTTTAATCAGTCCTTTAAAAAAGTCTCTACCATATTATAAACATGCATTTTCAATCTGTAAGAAAGTATATATGCAGTATTTAACCAGAGAAATACGCTGCCACTAGAGTTTGGAGGTGGATCTTCAGTTTACAGTGTATACATTTAAAATATGCATCCCTTTAAACAATGCTTTGTGTTAGCATGCTGCAAATCAAATGGCGCTTAATATAACAAGCTGGTCTAGGGCTATTTAATGAAAAACCTGTTCATAAATGTTATGCATATAATGTGTATTTTTTACTTTTTTAGTTGCTTCATGTTTGCACACAGCTGTTCACATGATGAATTGTAACTTCATGCTATATTGTGGCTTTGTGTTTCAGAAATGTTCACATTTTGGGTTTTTGCACCAGATGAGAATCAGTTCCTTGAGAATAAATTTTTTTTATATTTCTAAACTTCTGAAAGTTAAATTTGGGAAATCTCTTTAGAAAACTCCGTGTTTTATGTGGCTGTAAAAACTGATGTACACGCTGTAAAATAAGAGTGTCACTGTTATGTGGGATTATGATTTCTAAATGTGTTACTCATCGTAACGGGCATACAATAAAACGCATCTCTTGCACTCCAAATTTTTTGGAGTTTGCTTTTTATTTATGGTGTTCAGGAAGGTCTCATTCTGTGTAAATCTGCTTCTATGTTAAATTGTGCTAGTTATGAGTATGTAATAACTGTTTCAAGTAAACAGGTTACTTGAGGTATATTTATCAGCTGAGGGGAGACTGACAGGGTTTGTTTGACTTTAACCCTTTGAAGTTGCAGGTATTGTTTGTGCTTGTTTCTGAAATAACTGTCAGCTGTGATACATTCCTTGGAAGTTTTTTTCCTTTAAGCAAAGAGAACATAAAACTTCTCCCATATTTTGGGAAGAGCCAGGTAGGTTTTGTCTTTCTGTCTGTGTAGTGAGAACGGCTCGCAAGACGATCACTGAAAATACTGCTCTTAATTCCCCTCTTTTAGATTGCTTGGGGGATGGCATCAGTAATAGATGTCATTTATTTTAAAGCTTTTAGAGGAGAGTGCAGTCAGTATTAAGTGAGCTCCTCATCGAGGGCTTCCAGCAGGCTTTTAGCCAGTGAACTCATAGGTTTTGTACTGAAAACCAGAGATGATGCAGACCTGAAGCTGTTCACCTGACTCTTGTTTATGCTTCTGTTCTTGGAATGCCCGGCAATGAGAGGAGGAGGCTGTAGGATTCAAAACTTGTAGTGATGAAAGTTGTGGTGCTTTGACAATTGCAATGCTTTATTCCTGAATGTATATTGAATACATAGACTGAAGGAGTTTCTTCATAGCAGACTGAAGATGATCATTCTGACTCTGTGACAAAGCACACATCTGTGCTGGCTCATTTTTCCACCTCACAGATGGACGGAACAATCAGGTACTTGACCATTTTAAGCCTCTTTCTATAGCCAACTTTGTAGAAAGACTTAATCCAACACTGCCTAAGAGTTCATGGGGTGCAGACCAGAACATGGGGCTAGAAATGTGTCCCGGTTTCCGCTGGGATCGCATTAATAGTCTTCCTAGTAGCTGGTACAATGCTGTGTTTGGATTTAGGGTGAGAATAATGTGGGTAACACAAACAACTAAAACATTATTGTGGTGTTTGCACTCAGTCAATGGTCATACCTCTTGGGAACACTAAGATCTGTGATTAGCACTTTCTTCAAGGCATGCGGGAGGGAGCAGTGGTTGGAAAAACCACAACTGCAGTTGGTTGTTATCAGCTGAGGTACAAATACAGGGAAGTGCTTAGGACTTGAAGCAGGTGCAGTCTTTGTGCGTGTGCCCTGCTTTTTGTGATGGCTGCGTGGAGGGACTACATCAGTAAACTCAGCCGGATGGTCCCAGGCAGCCTTCTTGCTGTGAGTTATTGCTTTGCTTTGGTTGGCTTGTTGCGTTTGCTTCTGGAACATTTCTTTATGTTAATTAGTCTGGTTTTCTCTTGGCAGCGTATGGAAAGTGCAATCTAGCTGAGAAGGACAACCGGGAACAAGGTCTGTCAACGAGAGGAAAAGCCTTGGGTCTTCACCCACACAGCTTTAAGGTGAGTAGATTACTACCAATGTGGTGTTGAATTTCAAACAGTTAAATCAGTCTGTCAGCCTTTTTGCTTGAGCAGTGGTGGTAAAATTCAGTAGCTTGTGATACCTCTGGGAGAGTCTGTGCTTCTCCTTGGCTCTTTGCTGGTCTGTCCAGTGCTGCTTAGATGTGGATGACTTGAGGCTGGAATTACGTGTTGTTATGTAGCTTCAAATTCCTGCCAATGCTTCTGCTCCTTCATCCAGATCTGATGTCTTCTGCATAGCTGCAGGTGTGGAAGCTTCTTGTAACCGTCCAAGCTGGATGGTGAATAGCAGAGGGGGTGTTTGGGATGTTAGAGGGCTCTGATGGTTTAGAAAAAACAAGCAATGCTGTGATGGGTGGAAAGGGGAAGGAACTGGCATGAAAAGAGCTGTGCAGTGAGCTACAGGTGTGACATAGGGGTGGTGGAGAAAGGATGATGTGGATGTTGAGGTTAGGGAAAGATAAAGGAATGTACCTGGTTAGGTCAAGAGAAAGAGGAGAGGAAGTGATATTGTATGCAGTGCTCTTACTTTGTGTGTGTTGAGTAATTTAGGATCTTTTGATATAAATCTTGTGTATGTTTTCATCCAAGAAAAGAAGACTTGGGCAGAACTTCTGTTTATTAACTCAACTGTCTTTCCCTGGTAAATTCTGTATAAAGCAAACTATTGGTTGGTATTCTTGCCATGAGATTTTCCTTCTGAAATCTAAGAATAGAATTTCACCTGAATCCTGAGCACCTGGAGCCACAGGTCCTGGATTCTTTTCAGTGCACTTTACTAGTAAGTATTTAAACGAATCTGTGATGGCTGTTGTGTAGTTACCATGGGGGTGTTGTGATTAGAAAAATGCTCAATGTCAGATTACGGTGGGATTTGTATCTCAATGCTTCCACAGATCCGTGCTCTGTGTAGTCCGTGCTCCTAAGCTGGCAGCAAAGCAGATGAATTCCAAAGTGGTGGAGACTCTGCCACCTGTAAGCCTTTCAAGTATTCTCACTGTTGAATTGAATGATGCCGGTTGGTGGTGTCGTGTTTTATTCCTTGTCCTGAAAACTGTGAACGATGGCTGCAGTGATTGGTGTGAAGTTGTGTCAGCTCTGGTCTTTCAGAGGTGCCCTGTAGCAAACATGATTGTCTTTAACACATATGTGCTTCCCTTAGTGCAGTTCATGTGTGTCTGCCTTTTGCTGCACTTCCAGAAAGGCCTTTCAGCTGGTTTGTTGAACACAGTCCTTGCTTGTCAGCTAACTGGAAAGCATTGGTGCTAACTAAAAGGGTGAATTACCCTTGCCAGCATTTGAGATAGGATGCCTCTCCACAGCACCAGGAGGGGGAAAGGTGGTGTGTGCTGCAATGCTGGGCACTGCATGGAGGCACGAACACTGAGGAAGTTCAGCTGTTCCTGGCTGTGTTTGGGTGTCTCCTTTGCTGTACACAACGCCAGCACAGCCCTGGCTCTGTGAGCAAGCAGTGAGTTTCACAAACGTGTGCAAGGGTTGCTCTAAAATGTCAGGTCTGCTCATGGCATCTTTTTACTTGAATGACAGCCTAAGAACTCCTGAAAGCCAGGAGCAAAGTAGTTCATTCGTGAATTGATCATCTCTCTCTTTCTTCAGATTTCAGATGTGCACAATTAAAGGTAACGAAATCAAGAGAGAAAATAGAGGAGGACAGCAGCAGAGTGCTCTCAGGGTGAAGGTTCGTTACCTTGATGTACTGTTTGAAGTCTCTGTCACCGTTTCAGCTAGAATGCAGGAGGTGGTGGTAGCTTCTGAACCGGGGCTCTGCTTGGCTGTTGTTGTCCAGCCAAGGCAGCACCTCTGTTCAGGTGGCACAGAAAGGTGTGTGGGAAAGTCAGTGATAGAAACCAGATGACAATTTTCTCCTGATCTACAGTGTAAGAACAAGGAGCTCTGCCTGCTCTCAGGCACTGAGGGCTTAATTGGTAACTGTGCATAAAGGCAGCCTAATAACGTGGTGCATCTGTTATTGTAGATGTATAAAGTAAATGCTGCCCTTGGTCTTTCTCATTTGTTCCTGAAAGAATGCAGAAGTCCTAGTGGACATACTGAAACTGAGGTGAAAAATTATCTAAGGCATACTGTTTATAACTAGGGGGATAAACAACACTTACAGAGATGAGTAAATGAGTACAATGTTTCTGTAAACTCCAGCACAAATAATCTGTTTGATAAATCAGTTTCCATTTAGAGGCAGTATGTGAATCTACTGCAAGTACATGTACTTTTATAATAGAAAAACACTAAATTTGCCTTTTAGTCTAGTTTGAAAACAAAACCACCCCCAGATGGCCATTATGTTTCACCTGCTGGTCTAGTTCAGCTTCTTGACACTAGCTGTTGCTTTGTATGAGCTGGCAGTAAAATGTATTGTTATGATCTCTGCAGCATTTACAGTGTACAGAAGTCTTAAACACTCAAACAGCCCTTGGAGCAGCTGATCCCTGCTGGCAGTGCAGTATTGACATCTGTCTTTCCTGAGCAGCAAACTGGGCTTTTTAAACTAGTCTGTGTGTTACCCACCTCTTCAAGCATGGGGATCAGTGACTGTGGTTTCCAGTTGGTTATAGTGCTAGCTGTGTATGCAAACCAGCATTTGCCTCACTGGGGCCTGTGTCATGGGTTGTACTGTGAACCCCAGTCTAAGCCAGTGTGTCTCTGTCCTTTAAAGGCATTCACTGCTTGTATTACACTGTTACGTGGTTGTAAGACTGATGCAGTGGTTAGCAAGCATGCTGTCCAACTGCTGCAGTGCCTGCTGCAGGTGCCCAGTGAGTGTGACTGTTAATAACTCATGTTTCTCCTCTCTGTAGCTTCTTCCAAGTGATTTGTGTCCAGCCAGTGCTTCCAACCAGTCCAGCGCAGCTGAGACCACAGCAGAGACCACAGTGAGTCAGATTACTTTAGCTGGGGTAACAGCACAGTTGTGCTCCAGTAACAGTGTGAGGGCATTAAGAATATGGAGCTCTTCCCCTTTTTATTTCATTATTCAGGTCCCCAGAGGTGAAAAGTCATTAGGTGACTGTGTAACAAACATGATTCATTGGAACAGAAGTCACTGACACGCTTCTGTGTCAGAGCATTTTAACTATGTGTGTACCTTATGTCTAACTGCTCTACAGCCATGAGTGGTTATTTCAGGATCAAGTAGTGACTTCTTTCAGAGGATGTAATTTATGCACTTAGCCCCTCATTTGTGCCAGAAAAGTGACCCCACACAAGTCCTTTTCTTGTAAAGATTCATTGAGAGGAGCAGGCTGGATGAAGGACAAGCCTTGTCGCACCACCTTGACCCAGCCTGTCCACCAGACATGAGACTTCCAGTACAGAGAAACATGATTCAGAAAGTTAGTTATACTTAGGTTTATTTCATGGTTACACATGGCATTACAGCATTCTTTCACCATTAACCATTGCCTGGGATATCTATTACTTAATAGAAATATATGGGTGCAGAAACAGAGCAAAGCAAGAGCCCTACAATAAAGACCCAGCACCTTTTGATTGCATGGTTTAAAATTTTCCCTGTGATTCTTTGCTTAGACAGAGCCTCAATTATGAATACCAAATCACTGTGAGAATTTCTGTGGTCCTGTGAGGAGTGGGAATGGTAAATGGGAGGTTGGTCTGGTACTAGAAACTCAGTTTAGGAGCTATTTGCAGTCTGAGTTTTTCTCTATAAAAATACACCAAGTTCTTGACATTTTTAAGCAAATAAATATTTATGGCTTATAAAGGTTCACCTGAAACTGTATGAGCTCTGGTGTCACCACCATTTAAAATCACCATTTACCTGATGATGTTACTGAACTTGGCAGCTCTGGTATTGGCCAGTTCAGATGAGGAGTTGTGTACCTGGTGTCAATGATAGTCATTTCCTTTGTGTCTGTGCTTCCTTTATGCAGGCAGATGGATGTTCTTCAGTGAGGTGGTTTTGAAGTTCCCCATAATGGTGGTTTCCAGGGTTTGCTTCGTCTTGGACAGGCAGTGGTAGATAGAACAGCAATCTGGGAATCTGTGCAGTGAAACCAGCCATTCAGTGCGTAGGGACACGGGTCTGTATCATTCCCACTTCTCAGCATGAGTAGCTTGGGCAGAAGAATATGGTTATGAGTGCAATGAGGAAAAGGCTTCAGACATCTTCCTTTTGTGTCTCAGATTGCTTCAGGACTGGCTGAAGAACAGAATTCAGTCACATCAAGAAAATGAAGTCCACAAATGCATGGTGTGCCACACTCTTCTGTGTCAAAAACGTGTGTGAAGAAGTAGCAGTAGCATTCGTACACAGGTGGTGGTGGCAGATTACACACACAGGTAACCGTGCATGATGAGACAGTGTTCTCCATCATCTTCATGCTTCCATGTCTTTGGCATGTTCCCCAGCCTTTCCCACTATCGGACTGAGCCTTCTTGGGATGCAGAATAGCAGAAAGTAAAGCAGCTTTAAGTCACTGTGGACTCCTCTGAGCAGCTCTGATGGCCTGGAGATCTCTCTCATTCCTGATAGAAATAAGCAGCTTGTTAGAAGAAAATATACTGATTTATTTCTGTGTATAAACAAAACTGTGTGGTCTGTAAAGCCTGTAATTTAATGAGGTATTTCTGTTCTCTAACAGCCTGACTGCTGGAGTGCCTCACGGGCCCACTGAGCCTTTCTTCCTTCACAAACCCGTTTCCAGATACCAGTACAAGGACAAAGTTGTGTCATTAAGCTGGAAGTGGTTTTGTTCAGCAAGGGGCTGACATCAGAACAGTCAGGATTCACCATCTGAGTAAACACAAGCCAGGGACAGCAGCTCTTTCTGTCAGGAAGACAACCAGGAACAGGAAGTTACTGGCACCTGAAGAGCAGGTACTGCAAAATTTCTACCCGAAAAGTTTCTCTGCTGCAACTGTGATCTATGTTAGAACTATTTTCACCCAAGTATCGTGAAGGAGTGAGCCTGGTAACTAACACTGTGAGGAGAATGGTATTGTGTGCGGGCCATGTGCTTTCAGCACAACCCCACAGCACTCAGATACCGATCAGCACTCCTGTTCAGTAACAAATGCAGACAGATCTGCTGACGGTACATAAACACAGCAAAAGGACGGGTGAAGCTTGGAGGAAAGGCAGAACTGGCACTTTGTAACTCAGCGAGTTTATCTTGCAGCAGAGGAATTTCATTTCAGCTGAAACTTGCACTAGTGATAGATAGAGACCTTGGGAAACTTAAAATGCAACGGTTCTCATTAACGATACTGATCGCAACTGCCAAGTACGCTCATCTTTGCCATTTCTGATAATGGAAAGTCTGACTGACTTCTCAAGGCAGTGGATTGGGCTTTATTTTTGTAACTTCTTTAACTGATGTTGAATTCCTTTGCATTTCATTAGGTTGCAATGCAGGTGGATGAGTTTTAAGTCAGTTCTAAAACTGCCGCTTGCCAGTTACCTCTGCCTTTTGTTTTCTTAACCCTGTTCCAAGTAACGTATCCTTTCAGAACACGCCACATGTTTTACCCTTCATCTGCTCATATAATTGTCTTTTTCTTGGTGGTTTCCCACCCTCAAGCCTACTTTTCATATGGATTGGTGCTGCTGTGCTATACTGTGCCTACAGACAGCATCGTCAGACTCCACTGGTCACACACGTGGTTGGGAGCTGCCCGTGGTGATCCTCCTCAAGCCTTTACCTTTGTACTGAGACTTGGCATGGTGACCTTGTGCCCTGTAACATAAACATCTTCAGCAGTCCTGTTCTCTGTTTTACTTTGAATTGCTCCTTGAAAAGTCACCACTCTTCCACATTTCCTGAGTTAGTCATGGCCCTGTCTCAATGCAGGTTTCAGGGATATGGTGCTTAATACACTTAATAATAGTGTGGAGTCACTAGTACTTGTGATTCAGAGGAGTACTGCCCACCAAAACGCTCCTTCCCCTGGGAGCACAACACGGAAGAAGCTCCTAGCTAACTAACTTCCTGGTACAGCGATGCCCAAAGGCTGCTTTGTGCAAGGGCAGAGCCTGGTGTGGGACAGGGCTGCTGCTTTTGTTACAGGTAATTATGTGTCCAAGAAAACAACAAAAGGTTGTTTTATTTATACCTCACCCACCAATTAGTGCCTCTTGCAACAGACAGGGCAGTTCCTGGTCTTTAATCAGCCAAGTTGAATTGACTCGGATGTCAGTTTTGGCTGATACTTTCTTTGAAGTTAAACTGAATACTTAAGAATTTCAGAGACCAAACAGTTGATCTCCAGGTAAACTTACATGTTTCCATGTCTCTCCCATCCTTTCAATGACAATAGTTTGTGATTTATTGACAGGTGATGTAACCTTGTAGTCATCAGACAGGAGTCCCAGAATAGGGTACTGATTCCTGTACCTGTGAGAATGAGAGTTGCAAACCTATGAACTGCAATCCACATGTCCATATCTGAATCACAGACTGATCGTGTCATGTTAGCCTTCCAGTCCCACATCCCCCCAGAGTGCCACTAGTACCTAAATTGCCCATACAGGCATTTAAACATTGCTCGACTGTGCTGCCTACACCCCTCCAACTGCTCTTGCAGTGCTTAGTATGGAATGCTCCCTGGAGAGGAAAGCCTACTTCAGCATTTCCCCCCCTCAAGGTGGATAGGCACTATGAAGCCATTTGCAGGAATAACTCAGGTAATAGAGGTGACACAAGGGAAAACCAAAAGGAGGTATTTTTAAGAAACATTAATAGCTACATTACTTCTTGGTGATGACAGCAGTTACGGCAGGGGACTGACTGCAGGATAACTTCTCATGCTTCAGCCTGAAGAGGTCCTGAGAAAACCAGAAGTAAATATTCAGATGCAGTCATGGTTCCTGAAATGTTCCCTGAAGTCACAACAAAGTATTTGCAGAGATTCCTCTCAAAGAGCAATCAGAAATGTCTGTCCTTCCAAATGTCTGGCACAGCAACAGCAATAAGTATACTGATTCCAATTTCCAAACCAGGAGAGCATTAGTGGCTTCTGGCATGCTTCCACCTATGCAGTAAGCAACAGCTTAAATACAGAAATTCTTAAAGAGAAATCCTGTGTTATTTTACCTCTTGCTGCTGTTTAATAAAAGCATCTTTCTCCTCCAACATTGATGTCAGTTCGTGCAACCGTATTTGCAAGTCACTGTTGCTTCCTTCTCTCCTTGATATGTCTTGCTGGAACTGGCATAACTGAGACTGCAAAACACATGTTGAGGGACAGTCAGGTGTTTGGGGCTCCTTGCAGCTCACCTGGCAGGAGTACCCAGGGCTCCAGGTGTATAGTTCTCACGAACAGGAAGATCCAGAGATTGTCAAGTGGGAATGTGGAGCTGCACAGTAAATCCAGAAAGTACTGACCGAGTTCTACCCAGTATGAGTTTAACAGCCTTATAACTCGGGATCGTACAACACTCAACAAGTGGAACTGGCTTCCAAGGTGGTAAGTTATTACTGTAAGGATTTCAGTGAGAGATACTTCCTACATACAGTTTGACTGAGGGTTTTGTTTTCTGTTGGGTGTCTCTTCTTTAGTGTCTGTCAGGACACTCAAAATGTCCCTTTTGGCAATCAAAAATACAGTTTGATTAATCTGTATTTTCTGCATCTGAGGAAGTGATTTTTACATCACAGTTTGATGTGAACCATAAGGGTTCCTGAACTGTCATGAGAGTGTGTAAAGGAATTCTGAACCAAAAGATGCCTGGTTGATCTTCCTCATTCTTTAATTCAAAGTGAAGCTGTTCAATTCCAGGTGTACAAGGGGAGGAGCACACACATGCCAAGTTAAACAACTTACCCTGAGGCTGCGGATCTCGCGATCTTTATCCTCCCTCAAGTTATTGATCATCTCTACATAACGGCTGGAGAGTTCATCTGTGGTGGTCTGCAGGGTTGGATTAGAGCAGGCCTGCGGAAAATGAGATTGTATTTCATCTTAAAAAGAGCGGTTTTGTCTTCAGTTTTCCAGTATTAATGCATCTGTACCTGTGAATAACTGGACACAGAACAAGTGAGCCTGTTACCTGCAGCCTGAGGCTCTGAATCTCCTGCTCCAAGGCACGCTTGCAGAACTCCAGCTCCTTTAGCTGACAATCCTTTTCTCCCTCACTGAGCCGAAGGGAGAGGAGCTGTTCCTCCAGAGAGCGGCATTTCACAGTACTCTCTCTGAGTCCTTGCTAGAAAGCACAGAAATGGGATGAGGGCACAGTGTTCCTTAAAGAAATGACAGATGACACACAGACCCCAGCAGGTACCAGGCAGCAATTGCTTGGAATGCTCAAGAGTCAGACACTGGCTAGCTTTTAGCTGACCAGTGGCACTGAAAATACAGGTTTAGACTTACCTGCTGCTGACGATTATTCTCTCTCAGAGAAGCCAGCATTGTTTCATACTCTTTTACTTGAGAATCTTTGAAAGCCAAATCCTTCTTAAGACAGACATTGTCCGTTTCTAACTTCTGCAAGACAAAAGCATTTATGCCACTTGCTGTAATTGTTTAGTAAACTTTTCCTGTATTCAAAGGGAAACATACTGAGCAATTGGTGACTAGGAAAGTACTCCATTTTCTTGAAACAATAGGGATTTGTTAACTACACTGCACACCTGTAGTAGCTGGCTGTGTGCTGTGGTAAGCACTGGGATCCTGGGCCCTGCTCTTTCAGTCTGCCCCAGAAAGAATAACTCAGTTATTTACAGAATAACAGAAACCAATGAAAAACCCCAATCTGAAACCACTTCACTGTACAAACTCCTTGTCCTCTGTTAAAGGCAGCAGTCAAAACTCCCTCTCCCCTCCCTAACTTGGCATTTCCATGTTTCCATGGGGCCAAGTACTTGGGCTGGTGTGAGGGGAAGGCTTCTGCTTTCCTACAGCAATTATCTGCTGTCTAGTGTATGTGAGGCCGTAGAGCTCCAGCTTCCAGGTGGGAAGCCTGTACCCAGGTGAACCAGTGGAGCTGTTAATGCCACGGGCTGAGAACAGCTTTCTGATAAAGTGGGAAATGCAGCTCTGTCAGGGTGAATGGAACTGAGGTCCCCTGGTTCCTGAACAGCACTAGTAAATAGCCACTTGGTGTACACCCCTTGCCCACGTCTAAAGTACAGCTCCATACATGACACCAGTGTGGATCACATACGTGCTATGTACAAATTCAGAGCTTTAAATCTTAATTTCACCCAGCACGGTCATTTCTTTGAAAGTATTTGGTGTGTCTGGACTTCAAACTGATCAGCTGAAGACCACTGCTAGAAAGAAATGCACTCCATCCGCTGTCCAAGTCTTGGAAGCCCATTTCCAAAAGTGCCTTACCCCCAAGTCATCCTGCAGGTGGCAAAGCTCTTCACGTAGATTCTTGAAAGTGGAAAGCACAAGTCTCAAAGATTTATCTGATGTGACTCTCATCTAGGAGAGGGAAAATGAAAATGGATTCGTGGATAAGCTTTGTTTACAGTATGCTTGACAAGAGGTAGAACAGAAGATGCTACACAGCTGAAAACAACTACTCTTGGAGCTACTGCGTGCCCACAGTTTCTACAAAGCAGCCTATTTCCATGCACTTTGTTCTGCAAAGGGCACAGGTTTTACACTGCTGCCTTGTAACACACGGTAACGTTTTTAAAATGGAAGGAACACGAGAGTAAAGAACTGCATCTGCACAGCAACACAGGGAAACGCAAATGTGTTATATTACACAGCCATTCATGACTGATGCTAAGAAAGCACTGCCCCACCGGAGAAGGCACAGAGGAAGCAGCAGCACCGAGACCTGGCCAAGTGCTTGCAGCCAGGGCCAAGAGAAATTAATTAAAGCAGCACAAAGTTTAAATAAAAGCCATACAACCACCTCCTCCCTTTAAAAGGAAAAAGATCCCAACCATTAAGGGGGTGACGGGATGGAGAAGGACTAGTGTGCACAATAGCCTAACCCTGTGCCTGGATTCCCTTTCCGTGCATGTAAACAGCTGTGTACTGATTCATGTTGAAACACAAATGGTTGTGCTTCCTGACACACTTCTAATACTTGAAAGGATAATAATAGGTTTTGAAAGAACACACAAAGTCATTCCTCAGGCCTGACTCATCTGGAAGGGCTCAATATTCCATGCAAATAAGCGATTTTCTACTACCTGGACAAAAGTGAAATTTTCTGCCTGATTCCCTTCCTCTGACTCCCTCCACTTCACCTGGTGATCATTTGGGCTGAAGAGAGCCATAGAGGTCTCCATCAATACAGTGATGAGCCCATGTGCTACCTTTTTATCCCCACATCCCTATGATGTGACTAAAGCATCAAAAACCAACCTCTCCAGTGTAACCCACCAGTTTGTTTGGGTTTAATTAAAAAAGGAATTTCAGCTTTGACTTATAGTTTTGTTGGTTTTATTGTGAAATACTATCTTAAGAGTAGACTAAAGAAATTAAGTCAAAATGGTTGAGTTTAGGCTATAAAAAGTATCAGTAAGACTCCACTCAGCAATTAGTAAGTGCTAGAGGCTGCTAAATTCATGTACTACAGTGAAATTCTCTATGCTCCTAGACATGAGCCTCTGGGCATACCCCACACAGTCATTCCCTGAGCAGTCTTGACAGAGCTCAGAATCCTTCTGGGGTTAGAAGCCAGAGCACACATCCCCCTCACCTCAGGGAGACCAGGTCTAGACACACCTGCAGCGTTGTAGTAAAAACCATACTGTAGACTACTACAGTGACAGGAGGCAACAAACAAGCAGCCACTACCAAAACTCATCTGCCTGCCTTAATGTGGGTGGTGATCACAAAGGCAGGTAATGGTAAGGAGGCTAAAGAGCAAGATCTGAAGAAATGAGCCTTTATAAATGTAACCAAGCCAGAAAGAGTTCTCGTTTGCTACTGCATGCCATAAGTGGGCCTCAGCACAACATGCTGTGTTAGAGGGTTTTTAACCAGGATATTTGTAAAAGGTGGGAACTGAGTTACAAGCATTGTATGTAGCTGGCAACCAATACCAAATTCATTGTTCAGCAAAGCACCTACTGTCTGCCTTTAGCTTTTAAAGTAAAGCAGTAATAAACAAGTAAAAGATTAAAGGTCTGTGTTCTCCTGACTGATCAAAAGCCAAGGTGGTTTCCAGTGAAACTGGAAGAAAGCACCAGTAAAGATCAATTTGAAATAGGCAGGTAGTCTGTGGAGCCAACTACTACAACATCACTTGAAGCCACCTGTATGATTCCATGCTCTTTACACTAGGAAAAAGTGAATGAGCAGAACAGATTTAAGTATGTTACATGCAAAGTCCTTGGTACATGTAAGCCAGCTTCTATTGTTTCACGTTTCTGTAGACTTCCACACACACCCTCCACCCCACTCATGTACCTGGAGGAGATAACGAATCTGCTGCTTTGTTGCCTCAGACAGTCCTTTGGGAATTAATTCTTCAATATCTTCACTCTAAGCAAAGAAGGGAGGAAAGGGGAGACATCTTGATTAAGAATTTTGCCTGTAAGATCACAATGTAGGTTCTTCATTAATTACATAGCTCTTCTATGAAAAACATCTTTAGTACAAGGCAAATAAGAATGAAAAGAGATCAAAGTGCAGAAAATTTCTAAAGCCATATATATGTGTGGCAGATAAAATCCGAGATGAAGTGATACATGCAGCATACATTCAAATCACTAAGGGTAACATTTGGTTGAAAAGCAGCATTCAAAATAACCCTCTCCACAAGTACGAGGTGACACTGGAACAGAACTCCCAGCAGTCGAGGACAGGAACAAACCTCGCATTTCTCCTGCACAGGCTGTCAATAAAGAAAGGATGAGCAGCTTGTCACAGGAGACACTGCTTCAGGTGATTTCTTCCTAGACAAGTATTTCTGCCATGCACACAATGCCTTCAACGACATAACAGAGGTGTCGATGCGCCTATCCTGGCCTGACTGGTAAAAGGAAGCTTGCTGCAGATGGGAAGCCTGTTCTGGCAGCTCACATTCATCTCGTTCCTGCGAGAGGCACTGTCTTCACTCCTTGCTGAGCAAGGCAGTGCGTGTTCCTGAACTGCAGCTTTACTGGCAAGAGAGTGAAAGCTGCTTTGCAAAACACACGTAGTGAAAATATGTATGGCTGTGAGAATTTGTTTTACAATTAAATCATTAGGCACAACAGGAAAAACTTTTCAGAATTTGACTCTCATACTGGAACAATGCAAATTATCAGAGTTTCCTTTCAGTGTTACCACATTTGCAAATACATGCCTCGCTGCAGGTTTCAGCCTCTGAATGTTACTAACAAGCAGGGATCATTAACTGACAAAGAAAGACCAGCATCCTTCATTTCAACTGGCTGGGTTTAATTTGCTTCAAGATCAACACCGCTGCTTTTAACACTGCTGGGGAGGAGCTTGCCAAGAGCATGCCTGATGCTTACCTGACATGTAAATTCAATGTCGTGGTTCCTGTAAAACAGACAAAATCCAATTAAAAGAAAGCTTCTTGAGACATTTATTCAAGTCCACATTCACAACTGGACAAGTATTATCTTTAAAATACAGAGGTTCTTTGCCAGACTAAGAGCTGTTACCTTCCTCCTGAGGTGTTAGGTAACATGAGGTGCCTAACTCCACATAGAACTATCTGAGGAGACTGGACTACTACCAGCAGTACAGTTAACACAGGCTACCTCCTTTCTCTGGGTAGTTATCCCAGTTGTGTTCAGTTAACCCCACTACAGTCTTAATTGGCTGGGTAATGGTTTACCCAGAACTATGCTGGAACATTCTGACATGCCTGAACCGTTCACATTGCGGTGTCGGGGTCTGTGTGTGGCTTAAATTCCACTCTTCCCGTGCTGTGGGACCACTTTTCTTATTTAAGTGACCTTGGAAAGCACCAAACAAGACTGGTAGTGAAGGGGAAGAATGAACTAGTAGTTGTGAGGGAGAGGTAAGAGCTTTGTGCAGGCTCAGATTACCAGCTGCTGTGATGCTGCGTTTCTTCTTAAAGACTGTGCAGGGCTCTGCAGAATACCAGCTTAACTTTAATTTGCATTAAGATACTGGCTTTATGCCTTATAGTCCATGCCATAACATAACAACATGGCACAGCAAAGGAAATGGCAGTCTGGACATTTGGGTGGTTTCTTCAGGATGTAGGAATAGAATTTTATCATTAAACATATGTCAGGGAACACCGAAAGTATACTTGTTTGCTCTATGTGCAAAAAGTCATGCATAATTCTTACTGCCTATTAGTCTAACCAGTTGGGAAAAGCATCAAATTCAATACATTTACTTGGCTTACAGCATTTGTATGTCCTCAGTTACTCAGCAAATGAGTGTAATACACAGTCAGTTCTAGTCGTCAGGGAAGAAACCCCACTATTTGCAAACAATACTGTCCTCTCAGCTGTGCAATGGTAGGATCTCAGGAGCAGAGGAATGACAGAAGAGATATAATGCCAATACCTTCCTCCTATCTTTTCCACATGCTGCAGTAAACAACTGTGCAAGTCGTTGGTCTTGCGGTGCAGCTCAGCCAGGAGCTCACCAAAGTAGCGGCAGTCCAGCTGGTCATTACTTTCTTGAGCACAATTCACCTAGCAGGAGATACACAAAAAGGTCACAACTGAGTTCCCTTCCTTGGGATGAAAGCTGAACACGAACACGTTACAGGTATGACGGGTTTGGTTTTGTTTGTGCTTAACAATTCACAATCTGTTTACACTGTTCTTTTCCTTGGTATTGAGTCTTCCATGTCTTCTGGTTTTCAGTAAACTCTGCAGAAACAAATAGCTTCTTTTACAACACCAGCAAATACGCAGAGTACTACCTTCTGCTGCAGTGTCATCATTATGCTAATATGGAAAGTGCTGAGAATTAGGAAATCTCATTAATATACATGCTTCCTTGGCTGTAGTGGATGAACACCCATGGGCAGCACCCAGATAAACCCAGCCAAGTGCCAGACTCCCCACTGCGCAAATGGTATTTGTATTGCCACAGTTCAAATGTTTATGTATGTGAACAATGAAAGGATTCCAGCAGCAACCAGAACTGAGTGTACCTAAGTTGGCTTATGGGAGTATCTGGCTATGGAAGATTCCACAGAGGTTTAGCACTGAGGTCACCAAGTATGCTTGTCTTGCCACCTATTTATTGAGTAGGTGCATAGGAAGGACTGCCATGCTCCCTTCCCAACTGAAATAACAGTACACATGTATAGCCAGCCTGCTGCAGCCCTTAGAAACTCCAGAACTTGCAACCTCATGCAAAATGAAAGGCAGAGGAAAGCAATTTTGTGCTTACAGTGAATCTATGTCAAGTACTTGTACAGCAAATTGAAGTCCTTACTGATCAGTTTAGGTAGAAAACAATCCTGAATGGATATATGTCAGCTTTATAAACTAATGTATTTTTTTCTCCAAAACTAGAGGCATAAGCCTAACATTCAGTCATTGTTGTACAGGGACTGATGAAACCTGACTAAGTCAATGGGTACACTCCCAGATAAAGAAAAACCCCCAAAACCCAGCAAGACTTGACAGAGTTAAAGGACCACAGAAGGATGATTAGTCAATACTCCTGAGCGCTGCTAGGTGCCAATAAGAAACAGACAAAACACTTAAAACAGACTTTTTTCCTCTTAACATCATCTGTCAAAGCCTTGGACATTTCCAAACAAGACCTGCAACCACAGTGTATAAAGAACTTACTTGCAACAGACACACGAACTCTGCTGTTCACTTAAAAATGGATGTATGGAGCTTAATTACCCTATTATGAGTTTGAACAAAAGCTTCTGAGGTTGGAGATAAGTGATTTTATGTATCTGTAAAGTTTTATACTTCTCATAGAAAACAAAGAGATACTGTGAACACTGAGCAAGTGATTCTTACCGGCTCACAGGTTTGCACTGTCACTCTCCTCACTGTGTTTCCTCTGCAGTCATCGCTGACAGAGACTGGAATTACTTCACAAGGGCTGATGGTCTGTGTCTGCTGGCACTGGTGAGTGACCTGGGACTGCTCAGAGTACTGGCAGGGCTGGGCAGCCTGGCACTGCTCCACTTGCTGGGGACTCTGGCACTGGCGGGAGAACTGATACTGCTTCTCCTGGAAACAAGAATGGATTGTTTTAAGCTGACAGACATTGTCTTAATCACATGGAAGCTTCATATGATATATAAATGAATGAAATGTGGGTTTGCATGGAAGGACTAATGACAGCTTCACGTATTTTAATAAGCCTGATAAAGGTGCTTTTTTTCTTAGCTGATCATGAGTTTGCCTCACACTTTCATTGTAACTCCTCAAATTTTAGTAGCTGCAAATGAAAAGCATGAGACCTTTCCTATGTTGTTCATTGTGTTGTTTTTTTCTGCTCTGTTGTGGAGCTATGCAAGAAACTCCCAGTCAATATTCAGATAAAGACTGACAGCACAGGAGGGACAACAGCAGCTTTCATTGCTAGTCTGAAATAATAAATTCTTAGTAAAAACACAGCAATGCTCCAGCTCCTGCTCTCCTTACAGAAACTGCTTCATTTGCTTTGAGAATGTGCCCTAGACCTCAACAAGGGAAAAGAAACCCCACCAGAAACACCCCAAAAAACCTCAGCCCGGAAGCATCACATTCCTGCTACCAGCACAGTTTTCTTTTGCAACAGATACTATAAACAACTGACTTACTTGGAGGGGATTTAACAGCTCATATTTTCTGATTGTCTTTTCATAGATGACGTTATTTCCAGGACAGAAATTCGCCCCTCTAAGAAATGGGGATAATGGCTCCTGTAAAACATTTTTTAAAACATTCCTATATGTTGCACAGAAAATTCAGGATTCATGCAATTTGGCTAAGACGTGAGAAGGGATTTCAGTGATTTGAAGGCACAGACACTTTGAGACAGCTCTTTAGGATACGTGCATTTGAGTGTATGCCCATTTGGAAACAAAGCGACTGTGCTTCCACCTAGACAACGTTTGACATAAGCATAGTAGAAACACTTAGAAACTCACCTCCACTAGCAACATTACTGAAGCATGTTAATAGACTTCACTGCTGACAGTTAGGAAGCCTGACTAGCAATTGAGTCCCTGTAATTTAACCTCTCACCATCAGAGGTACGGGCCATGTATTTCAACATATTTAGCATCCCCTGATGGAGGTAGCTGAGCACTTCATCAGATCAGGGTGATTAAGGGAGGAAGAGATCCACAAGTAGAACTTCATCAGGAAACACTTTTCTTACCTGGTCAGGATTCTCAATAATAATCCTTCGAAAAGTGCCCTGTGAGAAAGAAAATCAAAGATTCAGTGAGGAATGCTCTTTAACCTGTAAAACCTTTTTATGCTCAGAGCTCAGGCATATGTGCATTCCAGAGTAACCTCAATGCTGTCATCTGTGTTTATTGCTATAAACACTGAGATCCACTGGCCAAAATAACCAAGAAGCATTTTAAAGCCAGGGCCTTTCCACCCCAAAGGAAGCAGGCCATGTACAGTGTGGCAGTACACAGCCGTTACTCTCAGGTTTAAGAGTCTGGTTTTTCTCACTCACCTCTCTGCAGTCCTTATTTTCTCTAAGTGCCAACAGAACAGCAGACACATGAAAGCTGGCATACTGGACTAGGTCGTCAAGAATCTCCTGGCCCTGTTCCACAGGTGCTGTCTTTTACTGACAGTCTTTACTGCTACATATCAAGGTCAGCTGCTATAAATGGATGCACACCTTAAATACTCTGTTTTGTTTCACCAAGGGAAGAAAATCTGTATTTAGTTTAAACACCACACTGAAAGGGCTGAGGCACTGCCAACACATCCCATTGGCCACCATCAAATACACCCAGCAGTGGCAATTGTTTCTAGAAGTGGTCACAAAACTCCACATTGACACCTACAAGAAAAAGATGCCCACATGGAACATTTTGCACATTCTTCAATTAGAAATGAAATATGTCTTTTTACATTACAGGGATCTGTAAGTGACAGCAGTTTGGTTCATTTTCAAACAGATTTTGACACTTCTTCCCTCAGCACTGGCTACAAGCAATCACAGACACTGTTCCATTTTGTGGACCTACCACGTCGTACCAAATTGTGCACACTGCTTGACATCCCCACATCCAGTTCTTCATCCAAGTAAGTAAAATTCCCACTGAATCTGACCCAACGACTGGGCCATTTGTTAATTCACACCACACCAGTTATTCTTCCCCACAGTACAAACATCCAGTTCTCATAATGATTATTTCTTCCCTTAACCCATGGGCAGTGCTTGGGAAGTTTATATTGCTGCAGTTCAGTCTCAGGAGACACTCTTAACTGGGTAAGGGCAGCTCTGAAGTAGGTCAAGTTTCCAGCTGTGAACTGCTGCAGTTTAGGGAGCCTGAAGCTGTTTTCCCAATCTTCCAAGAGTGAATCATAACAGCACCAGGAAAAAGAAATCAAAGGGGAAAAGAAACTGCTTCAGCAGCAATCACAGTAATTAAGAAACGTTAAAATCATAACTGCTGTAGAGAACTTGGAAAGCTGCCTACTGCCTCTCCAAGATACCATGTACCTGAGGTGGATCTGTCAAGGGAAGGAACTCACCAGCACCAAAAGAACTCTCTTTATCAGGACATAACACCAAAAGAAACATCAGGGAGGTCTAGAACATACAGCCTAAGTCCTACGTCGCTGACACACCTACAGGATTAGGGCTAAAAAGTAAAACACTGAAAAAGAATGAATGCCCACTGGTACTTCCTTCGCATCAGTTTCACAGAAGGCATCATCCTGGAGCACTCCAGTGCTACGACATGATACCGTGAGACAGCGGTAATCATTCTTATTCAGAATTGACTGCTATGGTATGGCACATGAAAACATGACGAGTGTTGTGCCATGAGATCAAAAGACACATCTTCAATCTACTGAAAAGTTGGACAAACCTGCCTGAACTAAATCCTGCTGCCACAGGGCTTTGAGAGGATAACGCGTAAAGAAAGCTATTTTATCTAGTTACCTATGTGTTCTCAGAGGAATACATTCAGAATTGAAAAGACCAGAGCATTTCAAATTAAAACATACTTTTATAATATTCAAAAGGACAGTCTAATCATATGTGGAATATTGTATAGGAACTGCAAATGCTTTGCTTGGATAAAATCATGCTTATTTTTAAGATACCCGAACTCTTTCATTTCCAAAGGACTTTGATGCAGATACTTTACCTCGCTCCCTCACAAACATGGACTTGCCTGCCCTTCCTCCCATACCAGCCAAGCAGGCTGGACTTGCACAGGCTGGGAGGGAACCAAGGAGCCAGAAACCCTGTGACTGTGCCAGCCTGAAATGCCCACACACAGTCCCTTGCTCCTCACAAGGAGATGCCACCTCTGAGGCCTCTGGAATGGCAGGTGTGCTGCAGGAGGTATGCTCCCATTGAAGATGATCCCTGGCTATTTCCATTTTGCCATCATTCCCAAGGGGGACAGTTTAGGCTACTCTCAAGTTTCCTACAACACTACGGAGATGCAATGTTGTGCAACTGAGAAAACGGAGAGGAGGCTGGAATTTTGAAGGGGAGAGCCCACATAACAGTGCTGCTGTGGATTTCGGTGGAGTGACTGGGTTTGGGGTTTGCAGCAGCCTGACCAGTTGATCTGGGCCTGTGTTTCTAAGGGTAATTTCAAAAGGTATATGCTAACACTTTGCTAGTCTTTAAGATTTTTAAATAACATACTTCAATTTTAAAATAAGCATTCCATAGATACATGCAGTTACCATGTACAAATTGTATACAACCCCAAATCAGTACGCTAACTGGTATTTCAACAAGTTCCCCTTAGCTTCAGACAAACCAGCGATTAAGGTGAAAATTTAATCCATGTCAAAACCTTTTACCCATAACACATTGTCTTGTTAATTACAAGCAATACCATCAGAATTTATGAGTCCCGTTTGGCAGCAGAAATAGGGAAATGGCAGGCTACCTTTGAGGGCTGCTTCCAACAATACACATCTTACAAGCTGGTTAATATTATACCCTTTCCACAACGGCAGGTGAGAGCCCTTCACAGAACAGAGCCCAGCCATGAAAAGATCCTGCTCACAGACTTTCTCACATGGGCAGACAACTCCTACAAAGGCTTTCAGGATTCTGCCCTCTGCACTGACAGCAGACATCTTGTGTGTGCCATTTCATATATCATCTTTTATGACCACAGTGAAAGAGTTCATTCGTGTAAGCCATACCAGAAGAGAATTTATTCTAAACAACATTCCTCACTTAGCTCAAGCGGATGAGGGAAAAATTTGCCGTGAATGACTCCAGATGAAGCTTGTCATGGCTGGGAACAGCATTTGGCTTCTATATCAAGGATAAACCAAAGTCAGGCCAAAAAAGTAAAACTGAATCCTCCCCCCAAAAAATACAGTCGTGTACTGTATGCACACACCAGTTTCAGATTTTCCTTCCCTCTAGCTTATTACAAACATACACAAGCACACCAGAACACACCACTGTGACTAAATGACAGCATATCAACAGTGATGTAGACATTTATCATTAATCTACAAAAGCTCTGCAAAAGTAAACTAAATACTGCTCACAGGCTGCTCTTCACCTTATCAACAGTAAGAAGCTAAAACTACAGCTCTAGGCTGCCATGAACTGAGAATTCTAGTGTTCACTTAAACCCGTGTGTGAGTCTGGTATCCTCACATTACTCAGTTTATGCAGCTATTCGTGATGTGCTCAAAGGGCAACTGAAGCTTCCTGTCCTCCTCCCTGCACTTCTTTCTGACAACTCCCATTCAGCACCAAGTATGCATCTTGCCTACTCCCAGCCAACTTCCCTGTTTGTTACTGCTTTCTTCTTTAATAACGTCCTAATAATCTCGATGAGGCACCTTCCCTCTCTGCCATTAAAACTGCAACCCACAGCATGATCTAACTACACCCTCTTTTGTCTTTAAAGTCTAATCCAGGAAAACACTTCAGCAAATTATGTTTCATTAGCACAACTTAATGGATTCAGTGACTAAAACAGATGTTGAAAATTCAACAGACTTCATAGAGCAGAGACAGCAGTTGAGTCTATAATCAAATTGTTCACGTACTTAGATAAGGAAGCCTGGGACTGCAGTATTTGTTCTAATGAATATTTAATTAATTGAATGCAATTCAGACTATCATCTAGCCTAGTTGAGCAGATCACTTATCTGGAAGGTGAGAGACCAGTGTTTACACTCCTGCCCTGCACCTTGCAGGAGGGGAATTAACAGCTTTGATACAGCAGGACTGTGTCTGTCATATCCAAGTTTATAAAAGCAATTAGTGAAGTGGTTCACTTTCCAGAGCCAACAGAAGGCATCCTGAGAGGCAGGCAGCCCTTGAACTACACAAACACGGCTTTGACAGGAAATCCAATTCTGTAGTGGCCTTCACCCCTGTGCTTTTTCATAGAGAAATATTTTTATACCATAGGAAAGAAAATTAAGTAAGAGTTTAACCTGAAACAAACACACGCTGCCATATTGAGTACAGTGAGTACAACATACCAACCCTGCTTCTACCGACTGTCTGATGTATGAGGGAAAAAATGGTTTAAGAATTATGGTCTTTTCTGGTTTTATACTTAAAACGGTTCTTAAGTTATTGGTTTCGAGCCTTGTTTTTAAGATTTAGCTCTGATACCAAATCACACATGTTAAAATTACATTAAATTCCATTAACACCTTCAAGCCATTCTCTGAACATGCACCCAGCGCCAAACCTGCTGAACTACATTGTGCAGACTTGTGAAGCAAAGCTAAACGAACTCTCGTACTTCCCCACCTGCACAGTCGCGTAGGTTATTAGCATCATTGATTCAAGCACAACTATTAAGCACACACACCTCTGTATTTACACAAGTAGCACCGAGTAAGCAGAAAAGTGGCTTTGTGCCCATCCCGTCAGCGGGACGGAGCACCCAGCCTGCAGGAGCAGCAGCACGGGCCTCAGTGCTAGCATCCCATTGACAGAACAGGGAGAAACACCCCAACACAATAAGGTGCCTACTGGTTCAAGTTAAAAACCAAATGTGAGCTGGACCTGCCGAACAGGAAACAAATATGGACCGATCTATTAAACTGGAAAGGAGGAATTTAAAGGGACATTCATGTTCAGAGTTCTAGATTAAACGGGTTATGGTGGTGTGAAGCTCTCACTCGCCTGAGGCAGAAGCTAATTCTCTTACTGCTCCTTCCCAGATGAGCTCTTCTCAGCTCTTACCTGGCCCGCTCCATGGGGCCGGGCCTCGGGGTGAGTTCTGCGGAGGGCCGACCCCGCCGCGGGCTCCTAACCACACACGGGTGAAAGGCGAGGCAGATGTAGGACCGGGGTGCGCGGATAAAGGCAAGGCCCCGGCAGGTCTGGGGATGACCGTTCCGTTCCGTTCCCGGGCGGCCGCAGGGAGCGGCCGGGCCTGGCCGTACCCTCAGGGCCGCGCGGCCCAGCCCGGGCCTCCCGCCACAGCCGAGGCGGAGGAGCGGCGGGTCCCACACCGGGTGCTGTGCGGGTTTCTGGATACTGCCGTGGGCACGGACGCGTCCGCCCGCTCGGTCTGAGGGAAGACCACTCCGCACCGCTCGGCCTCACGCCCCCTCCCGGCGGTCCCGTCCCGCTCCTCCCTCTTGGCCGGGCAGTACCCAAGAGCCCCGCGGCCTCCCCGCTGCGCCGTGCCCGCAGGCACACGGGAGCGTGGCTCACGGCCCGGGGCTGCCGTTGTGCCCTGGGCGGGCTTTGGCTTCGCGGCACCCAGCCGAGGCGGGAACGGCACACCGGCAGTCCAGGTGAGGGGTGGGAGCCCGTCGGCGCACGCCGTACCTGTTGCGGCGGGTCGCAGCCGGCGATGACCTGCTGGTAGCCGTGCGAGCACTCCAGCGGCGAGGCCGCCCGGGAGGAGCAGGACGTGCTCACCCTGCGGCAGCCGGGGCCGTAGGTCCGCACCCGATCGTATGCCACGCTGCTGTCCTGCTGCTGGGGCGCGGGATCCAAGCACGGCAGCGGCCGCGGAGGCTCGGGGCATGGCGGCGGGTCCCGGCAAGGGGGG
>JASSUY010032718.1:0-11609 GCA_032466535.1 Forpus xanthops
ATGGGCGGTGGGTGCCGGGCCCGGGCCCCGCCGGCCTCGGGGCTGCGGCTGCTCCTGATCCACACTGTGCTGCTCTGCACCACCGGGAGCGCCGCGACCGACGGCTCCGGTACGAGGGCGGGGACAGCGCCGGCAGGGAGGGAACGAGGGAAGGAGGGAGGGAAGGAGGGAAAGAAAGAGACAGCCCCGGGGGAGCCTGGACCGGGGGAGCGTCGACGTCCGCACCAGGGGGGCATCAGGCATGGAGGAGACCCTTGGAGGGAGCGGGGAGCCAGCCCGGGGGATGCGGAGGCAGCTGGTCCTCCCGGTCCTCCGGAGGCGCTGGGGACCGCAGGAGCGGACGCCGCTTGCCCGGCGCTGGGGAGAGGTCGGAGCCTTTGCCCCAGCGCTGGGACGGGTCCCCGGGGCCGTATTGTGCCCATCGCCCAGGGACGGTTCTTGCCCCGTCTCTCCCGGACCCGAGCAGAGGGCAGGGAGCGCGGCGGGGGCCGGGGGGGGACCCGGAGCCGCAGGTTCCGTCCCGTCGCGCCTGACTGCGGAGCAAAGCCACCCGTGAAAAACAAACTTCCCTTTACCCCCCACTGCGCCCGGGGGGGACCACACGCAGCGGCTGCAGGAGCCGTGGATGGCCCGAGGGTGACCGCGGCTGCACCGCAGCACATGGCTCCAACCAAGGCCACCGCTGTCCATGGGGCAGGAGGGGACCGCAGCCACCCCGGGGTGGCCCTGACACCAGGGTGAGGGGCACCGCTGCTCCCTGCACCCTCCCCGCTGGGATTAGGCTTCTGGAAGAAAGGATGGCAATATCCATGGGTGCTGGGACCAGGGCCCTGCACACACCGGTGAAACTGTAGTTTGGGGTGAGGATGGAGGGCTGGGAGCAACAGGGATGGCCCCAGTGGCCTGAGCCATGGCTTCATTCCTGTGCCCATGCACTGCAGCAGTTCACTGCTCGCTGGTACAACCACAGTGGGCTCAGGCTGCCCCTGCTCCTGGGGATGTCGAGGAGCAACGCTGCACACGGCAGGAATCTGTGGAATGCATTGGCAAAATGAACCACTTCTTGAATCCCACTGGCTCCATCCCCAGCTCTTCAGGTGCAGTTCCTTAACGGAGCACTGACTTCAGATCCTATTCCATGAAATGAGCTTCCTCCTTACAGGAAAACGCCATCCCAGGGTGAAGCTCAAACCAGATCAAGTATGTGGGCTGCATCCCTCAGCAGGGCTGAGGTTTACCTGTGGCTGTGGGAATTGACCTGCCCAGACCCAGAGCATGAGCATACATGTCTGAAAGGGGAGCACAACCCTGGCTTGCAGTGCTTTGAGGCCCCAAGGCTGTGGCCATGCAGTAGGCAGCCATGGGGGGGAGGCCCAGTGGGATATCTGCCCAAGAGGAGAGATCCCATGGGATAGATGCGGCTTGTCACCCACTGCACTGGACCATAGGTGGTGGGGCCAAGCAAGGGACAACCTCTCTGTGGTTCCTTCTTTGGCATGGCCTCTCCCAGCATAGATTTCATCTCCCTGAGAAGCTCCTCTTGGAGGTTGAGGACAGCAGGAGCAGCATCCATGTGCCCTTCTGTGCAAGGACAGGGCCTGGGGACACGCTGGGGACCCACATGCCCACAGCAGCTGGGTCAGATGCACACTGGAATGACACAGCCACGAGCAGCCCCTGGAGCTGACTGCTGCATGCCAGGATCAAAGTGAATTTCACTACGTGGGGAAAAAGCTGGGATACACATGAAAGGCTCTTCCAAGCCCCATTAGGGAGGGAGATACCTGCCGGAGGAACGAGGGGAACTGTGCCATGCCCCGAGGCGCTGTCAGCAGTGCAGCCCGGCTCCGCTCCTCCCCAGCATTGCCCCCGAGGACCACAGCCCTAATCTAAACCTTGGATCTGCTTTCCAAGACCAACCAACATGCTGCTTGCCGCGAGCGGAGCTGAGCAGTTCTGGTATTCCTGTTTATTGCTGCAGACACTGCCCTTGGCTGCTGTTGCCTTGAGGGGTGTACCTTTGTGCGAGTGCTTTCTCAAAACAAACCTGACTTTCCTCTCCAGAGCCATCCCACAGCTCCCATCCGCAAACAGGAGGTGCAGCAGCACTCAAACTTAGAATCATAGACTAGCTCGGGTTGGAAAAGACCTTAAGATCATCCGGTTCCAAACCCCCTGCCAGGGGCAGGGACTCCTCCCACTAAACCGTGGCACCCAAAATCACCATCAGCCTGAGCTTCAGCCATGGGGCAGGTTGGGCACAGACCCCAAGGCCAGCGGCAGGGACCTATGGCAGAGCTGCTTCTGATTCATGCCTGTTTCTATAGGCCTCCTCCCAGCACAGCCCCCCTGCAGTGGAGCTCATGGGGCTCCAACTGGGCTGCAAAGGGAGCCTGTTGTCACACTGGGGCTGCAGCACCAGCACCAACCACCTGCCCGCAGCCCATCCTCATGTCCATCAGCCTGGCTCAGGTGCAGGGAGGAGCATCACTGAGCCCCATGTGGCACACAGCTGCAGCCCTGGTGTGCTGCTCTGCTCGTGGTGCTGCCAGAAGGGGTTGTGGATGACAATGTGCACTGCGTTTGCTCTGAACAGCTTTTGGGCCCGAGGAGACAGAAAACCAAGTGCATGAGCCTTTCACCATCTTCAAAGCCCACAGCTGAGGAGCAGGGTCCCACTGAGCAAGCCTGGCTCCATCCCGGCTGTGATTCATCCCAGGTTGCTCTGGCTGTGGTTTGCAGAGCAGATGTTGTCCTGGAATCCGGCACTTTCCAGCAGTGATGGAGTGTGCTCACCGGCTTTGCCATCACCAGCACTGAGCCTGGCAGCAGCATTCCCACACCTGAACCCATCCCGGCAGCGTGGGTGTGGGATTCCAGGCTGGGGTGGGGAGAGGCACAGCAGGAGGGAGGCTCCGAGAGGATGCGAGGGGGTTGCTGTCACGGGCCAGGACATGCTCCGGCCCTTTCCCACCCCTTTTGGCTGGAACATGCCATTCCCAACGCACCTCTGGTACCCTGTGGTGCTGACACCACTGTGAACCACAGGAGGAGGCAGCTCGGCTGAGCCCGGCACGCTGCCAAACCCGGCTTGGAGCAGTGCTTGGCCATGGCATGCCATGGAACCCCGTGCTGCCAAGAGCTGTGCGAGGTGAACTTCCCCTGACTCCATACATCAGCCGGGAACGGGGCTGTGGAGGAGCCTGCGGCGTGGAGCATCTTCCCAGCGGCTATGGCAGCCCCACATCCCTTTGTGTTACACTGAGCGTGGCGTGGGGATGTTGAGTTAGGTGTTGAGTGCAGAGGTTCCGAAGCAGGAATAGCCCAGAGGATGCTCCGGCTGCTCTGGAACATGGGCCCCACTGTGAAAATTGCCATCTTGGAAAAGCCCAAACGGGTGGTCTGAAAGTAATCTGTGTGAGATAAATAAGATCCGAGATGAAAGCAAGCCTGATGGGAAGGCTGCGATCTGAACGTGTCTTTGCAAGCTGGACCTCATGACATGGAGGATTTGGGGTCATACGGCTGCTGGCCAAGCTCCTGTTGTGCCCTGGCTGTGTGGCTGGCCAGGACAAGGGGCAGCTCTGCAAAATGAGCTTTGTTTTCCAAAGTTGCTAATTTGGAGCTGCAATTCCTGATGGAAAAAATGTGGTTCCTATTCTGTGTGCCTGTCCCTCCGCCTCGGCCTTGGAACCTGCTCCCACATTCCTGAGGAGTCTGAACCAGGTCTGTGGAGCTCATGGATCATGCAGAGAAGCCGATGGACCCAGGTCTTCCTTCATCAGCTGTGACACCGGGCACACCGGGAATGGCCCTGGGTCTCTCCTAGTGCTCGTGGCATGCACCCATCCTTACCCCTGCAGCTGGTGCACTGGAGCAGAGCACTGGGTTGGTGGCCCCCATGTCCCCAATGCTGTGCTTTCCAGTGACCACCATCCTGCTGATGTGCACCAGCACCCTCAGCCAAGGCTGCTGCAGCAGGTCTTGTCTCTTGGAGCCTTTATTCTCCTGGTACCTGGGCTCTGTCGTGGGTCTGTGGGACTGACCCAGTGTGGTGGCACTGAGGATGGTTTCAAGAGGCAGCAGTGGCAGAGGACATCAGCCAACCCAGCTCTTGGTTCTCTTTTCTCCCCTGAGTTTTGCTGCTCTTGGAGAGGTTATAAAGTGCTGCTCAGGATGGAGCAGAGGGGCTTGGTGTGGATGGGAGCCTTGTCCTGCCCCAGAGCTGCGAGCTGCTTTGTGTCGGGGGGTTCTCCCTCTGTCCCACAGGATCCTGGCCGTGGGGCCAGCAGGAAGGGTTCCTTATCTCATGCCTGCAGGCTGGGGCATGGTGGTGGCAGAGGAAGGGGCTGGGTGGGAGCTGGGGACCGGGCGCAGCAGTCAGCCCTTTGCATCCGGTTGGAGCAGTGAGGATGGAGGAGCCGTTTGCCAAAGAAAACTCCAGCCCTGACAATTGCTGTTATTCTTAACACCAGAGCCGTGTTTGTGCTGCTATGTCCTGCACTGGGGCTCTGGGGCACAGCAGTCCCTGTGCACGAGGCAGGACATAACCATGACATGGCCCTGTGGTGGCACCGGGCAGGACAGAGCCCTGGCAGCAGCAGCCCAAGGTGAGGACAGCGCTTGCAGCACCCATTGGTGTGGGGCCATGGGGTGCAATGGTCCCTTTGGCAATGCAGTGTTTCAGACAAGGCCGACTTCCACAGGGAAGGGACAGTGCTGAAGCGATGCTCCTGCCCCAGATACCTCAGCAGGGAGGTGAGAGGGAAGCTGAGCAGTAACGTATACTGACACTGCCATTGTCAGGGCAGTGCTCGGCTCCTGCAGCACGTTGTTGACACCAGCCTTGGGGCTGCACTCATGGATATGGTTGGTATCAAAGCACCTCATTGCAGGGGACCTCCCACGGATGCATCTCCCGGAGCAGGACCCAGCTTGGCTGCATCCACCCCATGAGGAGCAGGGAGCCACCGGGTGCAGGGATGCTGTGGATGGATGGTGATGTCTTTCTCTGCCCACAGTGAATCCCTGCTGCTTCTTCCCCTGCCAGCACCAAGGGGTGTGTATGAGGATCGGCCTGGGAGGATACGAGTGTGACTGCACACGGACGGGATACTCTGGGGACAACTGCACCTCCCGTAAGTCCCTGTTCCCCAGAGGACCCCTGGCACCCCATGGCATGGGGCCGTCAGTGGCATCATCAGTGGGGCGAGTGATTTGCCTGGTCTGTCCCCCCAGCCGAGCTCTGGACACGCCTCCACAACCTGCTGAAGCCCAGTCCTGCCTTCTACCACTACATCCTGACCCACTTCAAGTGGCTGTGGGACATCATCAACAGCACCTGCATCAGGGACACGCTCATGAGGCTCGTGCTCACAGGTGAGGGGTTGGAGCGGGTCTTGGAGTGCGGCAGGACTTGGGGACCCCTCGGGCATCAGCAGAGGTGTGGGTAGGGGTAGCGCGGATGCCGAGTGGCTCCCAGGGGCACAGTGGGCACCAGGCCTGAGTCACCTCACTGGAAGACCCAGGGAGCTCGTCCCCCATCACCCCATGCCCCTGTCACACCACCACCTTACCCATGGGCTGCAGGGGGTCTGCAGGCCGGGCTGTCCGTGTGTCCCTATCCACACCAGGCTTCCAGCCCTCTGGAAAACACACGCAGCTCTTGGCACGCAATGCTCCCGGGGCCAAAGGGCAGTTAAACAGCCGCACGGAAAGCAGACTGAGGAAATATGGCCCTTGTCATTCATGTTCCCACATTCATAAATATTTAGGTTCCAGCTCTGGGAGCTGTAGCAACACGTTCACAAGGCTCCGGCTGTTGGTTTTACCATTTCTATGTGGTTGTCATCTCATTCATCATCCAAGAATCCACTTAGTGCGTTAGTACGAGCCTCCCTCCTCTGCAGGGAACTGCAGCCTTTAAAAGGCTCAGAGCAAAGCCTGGGATGCCCACATGCCTCTGCTGCTGGTACATTTATGGGGTGTAAGGGGAGGGTGTCTGGAAGCACTGGGCTGGTGAGCAGGGGCTGGGGACAGAGCCCATGGGATGCTGCCATACGTGATTCCCCTCTCCTTTCAGTTCGTGCCAATCTCATCCCCAGTCCCCCCACCTTTAACTCTGACTATGGCTACATCAGCTGGGAAGCCTATGCCAACGTCAGCTACTACACCCGCATCCTCCCGCCCGTGCCGGATGACTGCCCAGTGCCCATGGGGACCAAAGGTATGTGGCTGGCCCAGCACCCATGGGGCTGCGTTGCTGGAGTAACCCCTTGGGTCCATACCTGGTGCAGCATCGGTGTTTCCCATCCACCCATGCCAAGCTTTCACTGCTATGGATACACCTACAGAGCACTGCTGGCAGTGCCACATGCGTCCTGTGCTCCTCCCAAGCTGGCCTGCAGGCAGGAGTTGGTTGATGGCATCCGAAGAGCTGCTGGGACAGCTCAGGTTGAGCTGCTGGGGCATGTCACAGCCTGTGTGAGAGGGCTGTGAGAAGTCTGTTCAGAGGAGCCAGTGCGTGGTGCTGCAGCAGACACAGCAGTGGTACCAACAGCCTCATGGCCAGCACTGGTACCCAGCTGGGCTGGCGCAGGGCATCTGCCCTCAACCTCCATCCTTTGCAGGGAAGCAGCAGCTCCCTGACCCCCAGCTCCTGGCAGAGAGGTTCTTGCTGCGGAGGAAGTTCGAAGCTGATCCCCAGGGCACCAACCTGATGTTTGCCTTCTTCGCCCAGCATTTCACCCACCAGTTCTTCAAGACATCCGGGAAGATGGGACGTGGCTTCACCAAAGCGCTGGGGCACGGGGTGAGGGATGCTGGAATGCCTGGGGGCGTGGGGCAAGCAGCAGTGAGGAGGGGACGAGGGCACACATGGCCCTTGGAGCAGCGTTGATGCTATGCTCTCTTGGCAGGTGGACCTCGGGCACTTGTATGGGGACAACCTGCAGCGGCAGCACCAGCTGCGACTCTTCAAGGATGGGAAGCTGAAATTCCAGGTACCCGGCACAGCCGAACACGTCGCAGCCCTGTGATCCAGAGCTGTTTCAATCCACATCCCTCCGGCAGCTCCAGGGAAACCGCAGCTCCATGTGGCTGCTAGCCAAAGATGCCTTATCAAAGGACAAGCATTGGGGTGGAGTTGCTCTGAGCGCAGCGGGCATTCCGTAGTGGGGCTGTATGAGGGAGGTGTTTCTGGTTCACTCAGTGCTTGCTGGAAAGCAGCCCTGGTGCTGGACAGGCTCTCACCGAGGCGATTTTCTCCCCTCCTCTCTTTCTGTCATCCTGTTCTTGTCTTGGAGGTGGTGGATGGAGAGGTGTACCCCCCCCCGGTCACCGATGCCCCTGTTCACATGGTCTACCCACCCGCTGTCCCCAAGGAGAAGCAGCTGGCCATAGGGCAGGAGGTGTTCGGGCTGCTGCCAGGGCTCTGCATGTACGCCACGCTCTGGCTGCGCGAGCACAACCGTGTCTGTGATGTACTGCAGCAGGAGCATCCCACCTGGAGCGACGAGCAGCTCTTCCAGACAGCTCGGCTCATCCTCATTGGTGAGGACCAGAGGAGCCGTGGGGCACGGGCACCACAGAGCCCGAGGTCCATCTCCCCGGGTGTTGTGGTCTGAGCCAGCCGGTAACTCAGAACCACACAGCCGCTCACTCACTCCCCTTCCTTCTTCCCTCCCTGCTCCCAGAGGGATGGGGAGGAGAATGGAAAGAATGTGAACCTCATGGGTTGAGATAACAGCCCGGCGACTAAGGTATGGCACAAACCACTACTGCTCCCAGCAATGATATTGATGCTCTCAAAACCACAGCACTGCACCAGCTACTAAGAAGGAGAAAGATGACTGCTACAGCTGAACCCAGGACTTGAGCATCACTTGGCTCCGAAGGTGGTGGCCAGACTGGCTTTAGAGGCAGGAGGAGTTTCTTTAGCAGCCTTCCGGGGATTGTTGGCTTTGGTCCCTATAGCAAAAAACGGGCTTTGAGCCATCAAAAATACTGATTTTGACTAATTTTGTCATAATTTTGAATTTTCTGCATTTTAATGTTCGCTATGAATTTACTGTAATCCTGTGAAAAGTCATTCTTGACCAAAATCCAGACAAATCCCTGTCATCACATTATCTGCAAGCAGCGGGTCGAGGTCAGCTTCCTCAGGAACCATTTTGGTTTTGGCAGGCTGACCTTTGCTGCTTATAAAGTGATTCACTGACAAATTCCCAACCAGCAAAGCAAGCCCATAGTCAGAAAGGTCCCAGTGGATGGATGAGTGCAGGGAGGTGCTTCCATAGCATGTAGGTAACATCTCGGGGTATAGAGCTGGTGTCTCCTGCTGCTGACAGCTGCTTCTCCTGCCTCTTAACCAGGGGAGACCATTAAGATCATCATTGAAGACTATGTCCAGCACCTCAGCGGGTACTACCTGAGCCTCAAGTTTGACCCCGAGCTGCTGTTCGGGACACAGTTCCAGTACCGGAATCGCATTGCAGTGGAATTCAACCAGCTCTATCACTGGCACGGGCTGATGCCCGACTCCTTCATCATCCAGGGGGAAGAGTACAGCTACGAGCAGTTCCTCTACAACACCTCCATGCTCATGGACTATGGCGTGGAGGCACTGGTGGAGTCCTTTTCCAAGCAGATTGCAGGAAGGGTAAGGTCTTCTCTGCCCTCCTTGCCAGTGCCGGGGCTGTGGAACCCATTCAGCCGTGGGTTGTATCTTACACAGAGTCTTCTACTCAGGAAGCACTTGATGGGCAGCCCATGAGCACCATAGCAAGGCTGGGCCTTGGCACCCCCTTTGCTTTGCTCTCAGGACTCTGTAGTAAACATAATGGTGATGCCAGGAGCTTGCAGTAAGCAGACAGGGCTGTGGAGCACCTGGGCATGGGAGCAGCGCGTCTGGCACTGTTCTTTGCTGCCATCACATGGATGCTTTCCTCCAAGTGATTGCATCTCCATTCCTGACCCTCTGTTCTTGTGCAAAGCGCAGATTCGCTGTTGTGTGTTTGGGTTCTCCTAAACCCCTGTAATCTCTCCCCTTCACCCAGGCCATTGGATCACCATCCATCCACGGCTTCTCCTGGACCCTTCTCTGGCCTGCCCTGGGAACTAATGAGCCCAAGTTGCTCTATAGCTGTTTTCTGGCCCTGTGCAGTGATTTGCCCTCTTCTCAGTGCTGTGCTGATGTGCTGCTCTCCATGACAATGCACCCAGGACATGAATGCTTCAGTGCAGTAGCTCTGGAATGGATGTGGTGCCTCTTGTGCCTCACGTGTGCTCCTCCTTGTGTTCTCACCCTCCAGATCGGTGGGGGACAAACCATCCACGCTAATGTCTTGAAAGTGGCCATTGGGGTCATCAAGGAATCCCGGCAGCTCAGGCTCCAGCCCTTCAATGAGTATCGGAAGAGGTTTGGCATGAAGCCCTATAAGTCCTTTCAGGAGCTCACAGGTAGGGCTGCAGTGCTGCTGTGAGAGCTCTTGGGGTGCACTGGAGCAGTGCAGATGCTCTGTGCTCATGCTGGGATATAAGACCGTGAGCTGCTCCTCTGGGAGCTGGCTGGGTTATGGGAGCTGCCACTTTCCTGTTATCCACAGCAAGGCCAGGCCTTGCCTGGAGTGATTCCCTTTCTAAAATACTCTGATGTTTGCTTGGTGCAGGAGAGGAAGAGAAAGCGGCGGAACTGCAAGAGCTCTATGGAGACATTGATGCTCTGGAGTTCTATCCAGGCTTGCTGCTTGAGAAACCCCAGCCCAATGGTATCTTTGGAGAAAGCATGGTGGAGATTGGAGCTCCATTTTCCCTGAAGGGGCTTCTTGGAAACCCCATCTGCTCCCCAGAGTACTGGAAACCCAGTACCTTTGGTGGAGCAACTGGCTTTGAGATAGTTAAGACAGCATCGCTCAAGAAGCTCGTGTGCCTCAACGTGAAGAAGTGCCCGTATGTGTCATTTCGTGTGCCAGATGCTGTGGAACGTGGCAGCCCTCAGGATGGAGGACGTTCAACTGAGCTCTAGCACCAGCACAGCCTGCCCAGGTACCGGCAGAGCTGCAATCCAGGCCTGGAGCTGTGTATCCCATTCCTCCCTGCAGGTAGTGGGGATGCCCACCACTGTGATGAGGAGAAGCAGGACAGCGGATGGTCCCATCCTGAGCATCCTCCACACCAGGTCTCCAGGAGAGCCTTGTACCAGCTCTGTGAAAAAACCCCAAGTGCCTCAGGGGTTGTCCTGGGTTCAGCTGTAACAGTGGTTTTTCTCCTCCTTAGTAGCTGGTGCAGGGCTGTGTTTGATTTTAGCCTGAGAACAATGCTGACAACACACTGATGTTTTACCTGTTGCTCAGTAATACATACTCCAATCAAGGACATCTCAGTCTCTCATGCTCTGCCGGTAATGAGGGGCACAAGAAGCTGGGAAGAAGCAGAGCCAGGACACCTGACCCAAACTGTCCAAAGGGATATTCCATACCATAGCATGTCATGTCCAGGATAGAAACTGAGGGGAGTTACCTGGAAGGCCACATCGCTGCTGGGGTCAGGCTTGGGTATTGGTCAGCAGGTGGTGAGCAATTGTATTGAGCATCACTTGTGTTTATTGGTTTCTTTTCCCTTTTAGTTTTGTATTCTCTCCCCTTATCATTTCCCTTATCATTATTATTAGTGGTGCAGTAGTAGCCTTGTATTATACCTTAGTTAGTAGCAATGGTTTTGTATTATACCTTAGTTAGTAGTACTAAGTATATATATAAATTTTATAAATGTTAATATTTTTTAAATCTTAGATACATAAATATTATAAGTTTTTTGTATTATACCTTAGCTACCGGACTGCTCTTATCTCAGCCCATGGGATGTACATTCTTTCCATTCTCCTCTCCATTCCTCCGGGAGCAAGGAGGGAAAGAGAAAGGGAGTGAGTGAGTGGCTGTGTGGTTCTGAGTTATGGGCTGGGCTTAAGCCATAACAGGATTGTAGCCACCACCACTGTCCTCAGCAGACCCAGATCTCCTGCTAGTGAGCACCTTGCACTAAGCCAGCTTTGGGGCTCCCCACAGGACACCCACCTCATGGGGACGCTCTGGACTCCTCTGTGCTGTCACCCTTTCCAGCACCAGCCCCTCTTCCACAGAGACTCCCAGCTTGGAACAGAGGAGCGCAGAGCCCAGGGAGTCCTCCTCACAGTCCTTCCTCCTCTGCTGCACCCGGTGAAGATGCTGAGCTCCCCAAGGAAGTGGATGGGGCCGGTGGCAGAGTGCAGAGGGACAGTAGGTATTCGTGCTGGTGCAGGTGGCAGTGCAGGGGGTCTCTCCCCAAGGGTCTGCCTGGCTGTACCCTGTGCTGTGACCCTCCAAGGACCATGACCCTCACTGTGCTTTCCTCACTCAGCCAAAAACACAGCACTCAGGAAAAATGCAGACAGCAGCAAATGGGGAGCAGTGACCCATCCAGTCAGTCAGTGTGTCTCTAATCCACACCGGGGAGCAGTGACCCATCCAGTCAGTCAGTGTGTCTCTAATCCACACCGGGGAGCAGTGACCCATCCAGTCAGTCAGTGTGTCTCTAATCCACACCGGGGAGCAGTGACCCATCCAGTCAGTCAG